>JACXGI010006063.1:6165-30667 GCA_016801175.1 Esox masquinongy | reverse complement strand
TTCCCAAGATAAAGCCCATGTAACCAAAAGATCATTGATTCAGAGAGTGTTAGTGTTTTAAAATAAAATGTCGAAAAGAACAACATCTGGATGTACCATTTATAATTCAGCAATTCGAGAGAACTGGTCAGGGGTTTGAATACTTTCGCAAGGCTGTGAATGTATCCCATTTAATGTTCTGCTGATTCCTCGACGATTGCCTCCAATGTTGATAGAACATTTATCTGCGTGCCTCCAATGTTGAGAGAACATTTATCTGCGTGCCTCCAATGTTGAGAGAACATTTATCTGCGTGCCTCCAATGTTGAGAGAACATTTATCTGCATGCAGACAGCTTGATAGCCTCTGTGCTCCATTGAGAGTGAATGGTTGTTTACTGTAACTTTTGAGAACTTCACAACAATATGCCAATATAATACCTAAGAGGAAATATCAGTAGCAGTACCACTGTTCACTCATCCCCTTGCCAAGTAACGAAACAGGTAGGCACATTTCTTGAAAACCCACATTTATATCTGCCAAGTTCATTTTCCAGAACTCATGTTGGTAAATTCACCCGAATCGGGTTTTAAAAAGACCGAAAAATACAGCAGGGGAGACAGAGAGACAGAGGGGACTAAAGTTTTCACTGTGGTTTTTATGAACCATAAAGCATGTTGCACTGAATCCTCAGTGGTCTCTGAGTGAGTGGCAGAGGGTTGCGCATCAATCAAAATAATGAGGCGGTATTAAATCCACTATCCCCTGACATCCATTTTCAGAAATATATATTTCTTACAGAAAGGGAGCGAGGGGGATTGTGGGTAGGAGAAGGGAGGGAGAAAGACAGAAATGAAGAGAGAGACAGAAAAGACAGGAAGACAAAAAAGCACGAGACGGAAGAAGAATGAGAGAAAGACAGCGTGCATGAGAGCAGGGAATTGCTACACTTTGTCTATTTCAGAAAGAGAGAGAGAAAGAGAGAGAGAGAGAGAGACTATATAAATCCCTATCTTCCATCCGTCCATCCATCAGCCATGATAAATCCGTTGTCCGAAAGGTTACTTTGCGTGCATCCCAAATGCCGTCCTATTCCCCGTGTATTGCACTGCTCCTGGCCAGAGAAGCAGGGACGTTGTGTTATTTGGGATGCACGCTTTTTCCCTCTGTGCATTAGCAGATTAATCGGGCCAGTGGGATTGTTGGCTCTTTGATGCGTCTCCATACCGAACCTGCACGTCGCCCAGTCGGCGCTGCCATCAACACCATGGGCCCGTTCCTCAAAAGCAATCTTCCAGGGGGATTTCACCCAGCTGATATGAAACTATTGGGTCCTTTGGGTTTTCTTCAGGTTAACTTGAAAACAGGCATTTTCGGTAGAGACGGCTTGAAATGTGTGGTTCGGGTGAAAACGTTTTCGTCGGTTCTGCTCGGGGTAGGGGCTGGTGAAAGGTCTATGCTTTGGCTACTTTTTTGTTGGTCAAACATTAACCCATGTTACCTTCAACTCTGCATGTTCGAAGAAAAGGTCTCAGCATACAGTGAATGTAAAAACGTTCAAAAGGTTCAAGACGTTTCACTTGTCATATTAACTACACGTGTGCAGTGTTGTTAAAATATGTGATTAGAAGAGTGAAGGCCATAGGGACGTAATGAATTAGTATTGATTCCATGAATTATTCCACTGGCTGACTTTTTCTCAGTGCAAGGGGTAACAAACATAGCTGCTGTGATGGTGTTTCACCAAACAGATAAAAGCATTTCAAGGTTTGATTTGTCAAGTTCTTTGTGTATTTGTGTGATCCACGGAAAATGTGTGACTTTGATGTGGTCCTGCATTTGGCAGGAGATGACAGCTACGTCACACCAGTCATGAATTCTGTACTCTACAGCAAGGTAGCAGTCCAATTACCCATTTCGGCTGACTCTTTCCAGTGTGTCAAATAGTTATTTATCTTTGTTTTCTCCTGATTTGACTGGGTCTAATTGTGTTGCTTTCCTTGGGGCTCTGCGGGATTCCGTTTGTGCTTGTGAACATAGCCCTAAGACCAGCTGGCTCAAAAGGCCTTCCTCCAGGTTGATCTTTTTGTACATGAGGGCTTTGTTATGGAAGTTTTGAGAATGGCTCTCCATGAGGCAGTTAGGGAGTTATTTTCTGGATTTTTTTTTTTATAATGAATGGGTGTAGGCCTAACTCTGCTCTGCATGTATTGTTTGGGGTTTTGCATTGAACTTCTGCATGCCGAGTCTTAATTGGGTGTTTGTCCAATTTTATGAAATCTTGGTTGTTAAGTGGACCCAAGAGCTTACAGGCATAAAGGGCAGCTGTGTTGGGCTCTGGAAAGGAGCATTTTAATACCCCCGGCTCCGCGACGCAGTGAAATGTTGCAGGTTTCAAGCTAATATACTGCAATTATACTTTTTTTTTTCAAGGGGCAAATATGGTTTCGTTGTTGTAGGTTTAAAGCAAATATCTTGCAGTCATTCACGTTAAACAACCATTAATCGATGTAACAAAGAAATAGAATGTATGTTTATGTAAAAAAAAAACTTGATTGGTGGAGTACTGCACCATTATCCATGTGTTAATAAATAATGATTGTGCTGAATGAGATTGCATTACACCCTCAAAACCTATTCTCCGGATCACCACGCCGAAACCAATTAATCAATTAGCATCCCTGAGCAAGACGGTTAACCCCAACTGCTCCAGATTGTTGCTGTAAATAAGAATGTATCATTAGCATACCATTACGTTCGTGATGAAATAACAAAAAAATAAATGTCTATCAGTCCACCGCACAGTCGACCATCGGGATGTCTCTGGCAATCACTGGAGGAATTTTCTCAACCGCCAACCCTAATCCCCTAACGTGGAGCTTTATGGGGATCCGTCTCCCATTGATGAACCTCCCCGGCCGTCAACCCTAGCATTCCAGTCGTGACCGTAACCATTCCTTCATTCCGAATCCACACATTCCAAGCGGAACTGTGACCGTCATTCCGATAACCATTCCACATTCAGCACACCGTGACGGTCCTCATTACCGGTTATATGAAATTGATTTTCGGTACAAAACATATTCCATTAACCAAAAACCCGCTCTTCAATTGGATCTGGGGTTGATGGGTGTCGCTGGTTAGTGGTCAGGAGTTGGACGAAGACGGCTGTCAATTTGCGGTTCAGCTGTAGGTCTGATTTCCTGCTGTAATTGTGTTCAGGGGTGATGGGCCCTGATGACAACGCAGTTTTAATCCAAGGGGAATGGAGCGTTTTGTCTGTGTGCAGTGTCTATGTGCATGTGTGTTTGTGTGCTCAGGAGTGGTTTGCTGCCATGGCAATCATGCGCACGTGCATGCGCACACACCAAAGCAAACAAGGGTCCCATCTGAAGACATCGTGTTAATTTAACTACTTAACATACCTAATACTACTTAACATATTTTGCAAAAAGCAGGTATTTTGAAGATTATTTTTTTAGAAGCAGTTATGTGTTTTACGATACCAATAATTTAGCCAACACACACCCCAAAATTATTTGCTACGTGCTTGATAAAAAAAAAAAACATGTCGATTGACTTAAATAATAACTGGTTAGAATACTGGATAGGTTTATTGACATCCTGTTCAGAAGGTCATCATACAAGTTAGTAATTTTCTCAAATTGTTTGAGTTGAGACATGACATTTTAGTTTGCCTGGTTGTCTCTGGGCAAAGGACTATTAAACAGTTAAAACTGCTGCAAGAATAACACTTAGTGTTACACCCAACCCTCACTTCCATTCAGCCTGTTTAATCCTATGTACAATTGTGTAGGAGAAAGCAGTGTGTGTGTGTGCGCGCGAGTGTGCGTGCGAGCGCGCGTATACGCAACAATACACACTAATGTATCTTTGTCAGCGATCACGGAGGGGAAATCAGTTTACCTTCTCCTCATCGGAAGATGAAATATTGTAAGGTAGATTTGGATGTCGTTCCAAAAGGCACCCTAGTCCCCTCGCAGTCCCTCAGGGCCCATAGACATGCAGGCTACAGTAGTGCACTGTGAAGGCAATAGGGTTTCAGTTGGAACCATCCGACAGCTGCCTCTGATAAGAGCTTCTTCTTGGCCAGGCAGAAAACATCTTCCACTTGTTCTCCGTAATGCAGACAAATCTTCATTTACATGATCCCTCGCCTGCTGATAATGTCTCTGCGTGTGTGAGTGTGTCTCAATTCAGTCTAACTGACCACTGGGGTCGGGACACATGAAGTCACTCAGTTATATCCACTGTACATACGCTATGCGTGCAGTAGATAGCTGCTGAGAAATTTGGCCGTTTGGAAAGGAAGAGTGAACAGGATGCCAGACACTGGCCCAATGCAGAACACCTAGGTCTACTGTAGCTGTCGGCGCGGGAAAAAGTGGGTACACGGAAGGTTGAAATGGGATACACACACACACACACACACACACACACACACACACACACACACGAGACGTGAACAGGCTTAGCTGTTCTGGGTAACCGTGTAGCCTTTCATTTGTACTTGACCCCAATTCCTGTTCCCTCCCAACTTCGTGGCGTCCAAGCCTCGAGTATGGCCTTAACTCGTCGCGGCAACGCCGCCACAGCACCCTCCCCCCCACCCACATTCCCTACGGGTGTAGCTATTAATAACATTAGTGTTAATGTTGTTATTAGTGGTGCGATTAAACATGCGACGGCGTTGAGTTACCCCAAAGGGCCAGAGGCAGAAGCCAAGACATCGTATAAATGGATTGTTGTGCGTTGTTTCTCTAATAAATAGTTAAACCGAGACGCGGTGTTTCCTGTCTGAACTACGGAAGACCACTGATCGCCTAGGCGTGCACCCCCTTTCCTATGACACGCCTGAGTGAGCTGGGGTGCTAAAAAATATGTCTTTCAAAGTCACGCAGATAGTTTGCTAATGACCGCGTGTCAACTGATTGTGACGCATTCTGCCTTCATATGTTCTCTACTTCCAGCAGCTCCTTTACACCAAATAAAAACCCTCAATGTGGGTTCGTTCATAAAGTTGATTCTGATGCATTGATAAAGCCAGCCATACACTTCCGAAATTTAAAACGCAGAGAAAGAACACTAGACAAGTTGATCATGGGTCAGCATGTCCAAATACTTAACAACCTCTGGCATCCGACAGTTCCGGTGGAATTATCAAATGACAGGAGTCAGACGAATGTCAACAGCCAAGGCGTCTCTCAGCGGGGAACGTTTTTTTTAGTGGTTGTTATTGTTCCTCTGTTATGCTGCTGGATACTGAACAAGAATTTCCTGTCGGGGTTGGAATTACGTCAAAATGGGGCCTTCGAGAGTGAATCACTAAAGCTGACAAGATGGGATGTTGTCTGTTTACAGAGTAGAAAACGATCCCGTATTCATTCATTCCACAACAGCGTAACATCTATCTGACTTTCAGCGGCAAAACAAACTGGTTCATGTGACAGAACGTACACACAGCAACAAACAACGAGAACAACAAGAAAACACAACTCACACTGATTTACATTAATAGCCCAAACACAAATATGCAAATATGAAAATGCAAATATATCAAAATGATCAAGACGCACGCAATAATAGAAAGCGACAATGTCAAAAAAGAAAATGAAGACAAACATCACCCGTGTATATGCCTGCCAGGACGCATTTCACTGTGTCGGAAACTATTTGGTGTTCAGCCGGGGAGAGGCGAGAGAGCGTCAGCCCGATTTATGCCCTCCTTAGTGGGGTGTGGCACTCCCCAGGTCACCCCTCTCTGGTTAACCATGATAGGATCTGCCATGAGAATGCATGGCAACACACCCACAAACACACACGTGCTCACAAGGTAGACACACACACCATTTGAAGGTTGTATATTGTTTGTGAATACATGGTAATGTGAATCACCCCAGAAAGTACTACTGAAGTTAATGTATATAAATATATAGCAGATCTTTCTCTATTATTCTCTCTGTCACCATTTCTCTGCCCTTCACGTCTCTCTTTCGGTTTCTCACCCTCACTGACTACCTCACCCTTCTGCCTCGCCCTCTCTCTCACCGCACGTTTCTGTCTCCATTAGCGTGTTCAAAGGTTGGTGTTGAATGACGTAGCCTTGACTCCAGTCTATGTATACTGTTCAGAAAAATTAAGGGAACACGTAATCATTACAGTTTAACACCAAGTCAGTTAAACTTCAGGGATATCAATCTGTCCAGTTAGGAAGCATAAACGATTGTGAATCAATGTCAACTGTTTTGGTGCAAATGAAAGTGACAACAGGTGCACTGGAGAGGCAACAGCAAGACAACCCTCAAAAAGGGAATGGTTTTGCAGGTGGCGGCCACAGACAACTGCTCTCTCCTTCTCCTTCCTGACTGATTCTTCTGTAGTTTTGTGTTTTGCTAGTGTCCTTGTCACTACTGATAGCATGAGGCTGTACCTGCAGCCCATTCAGGTTGCACAAGCAGTCCAGCTCATCCAGGATGGCACATCCATCTATATATGCCGTCGCAAGGTTTGCTGTGTCTCCCATTACAGTCTCAAGAGCATGGAGGAGATACCAAGAGACACGAGGAGAACTGGACAGGGCCGTAGAAGGGCATCAACCCAGCAGCAGGACTGGTATCTGCTCATTTGTGCGAGGAGGAACAGGAGGAGCACTGCCAGAGCCCTACAAAATGACCTCCTGCGGGCTACTGGTGTGCATGTTTCTGACCAAACTGTCAGAAACAGACTCCATGAAGGTGACATGAGGGCCCGACGTCCTCTAGTGGGACCTGTGCTCACAGTCCAGCACCGTGCAGCTCGACTGGCATTGGCCAGAGAACACCAGAATTCGCAGGTCCGCCAATGGTGCCCCGTTCCCTTCACAGACGACAGCAGGTTCACACTGAGCACGTGACAGGCGTAAAGTGTCTGGAAACGGCATGGTGAACGTTATACTGCCTGCAACATCATCCAGCATGACCGGTTTGGCGGTGGGTCAGTGATGGTCTGGGGAGCCGTATTCTTGGAAGGTCGCACAGACCTCCACGTGCTAGGCAATGCTACCCTGACTGCTGTTAGGTACCGGAATGAAATCCTCAGACACATCGTCAGACCTTATGCTGGTGCAGTGGGCCCTGGGTTCCTCCTGGTGCAGGGCAATGCCCGGCCTCATGTGGCCAGAGTGTGTAGGCAGTTCCTAGATGATGAAGGCATTAATGCCATTGACTGGCCCTCATATTCCTCAGACCTGAATCCAACTGAGAACCTCTGGGATGTTATGAATCGATGCATCCGACACTGCCAAGTAGCACCTCAGACTGTTCAGGAGCTCAGTGATGCCCTGATCCAGATCTGGGAGGAGATCCCCAGGACACCATCCGCCATCTCATCAGGAGCATGCCCAGACGTTGTCAGGAGTGCATACAGGCACGTGGGGGCCATACACACTACTGAGTCACATTATGAGTTGCCGTGATGAAATTCACCAGCCTGTGATTTCAATTGTTTACTTTGATTTTCGGTGTGAGATTGAATCCAGCCCACAATGGGTTGGTGATTTTGGTTTCCATTGACCGTTGTTATGTCATTTTGTTCAAGGAATTACACAATGTACAGTAAAGATTCTGATCTTCAATATATTCAGTTCATCACGACCCGACGTGTGATTTAAGTGTTCCCTTAATTTTTATGAGCAGTGTAGTTACATGGACACAGTGCTTCATGCGTTAAGTGTGTGTGTGTGCCTGTGTGTGAATTTGTTTTGCCCATACAGTCTTCGAAGACATGCATTTTATAAATGCATTTCATGCAACTCTTCAACTTTTTGTTTTCATGACTGGAGAATCTTGTTTTTTTTTATATTAATGGCAAACAACCGTACAAGTGATCAAAATGACAGGCTACTTTGACACAGACAAACTGAAAATCGGACAAAATTGACAACAGTGTGGCGTTGAATCTGTTGACTAACTAGACTACACGAGGAAGACTAACTAGACTACACGAGGAAGACTAACAAGACTACACGAGGAAGACTAACTAGACTACACGAGGAAGACTAACTAGACTACACGAGGAAGACTAACTAGACTACACGAGGAAGACTAACAAGACTACACGAGGAAGACTAACAAGACTACACGAGGAAGACTAACTAGACTACACGAGGAAGACTAACTAGACTACACGAGGAAGACTAACTAGACTACACGAGGAAGACTAACATGACTACACGAGGGAGACGTTGACAGCTTTTTCCAGGAACGCACCGAAGGGTTGGGCTGCTGTCACCGGTGACTGCCGAAGCACAGGTGGCCACTAGGTTTTACCACGCGCTCAGAATTGGCTTCTGTCCGGTCAACAGAAAACACTGTGAAAGGCTTGTTTCGGCTGCATGTTTACTGACGGATCCACAGCTCGTTTCTGACTATAAGCTATTCCTTGTGATTGGGAAACACACAACCAAGGCTTTATATACATAAAAACAAGCTATTGATTCTCTGTGGCTAAATTATTGGCCTATTCCTGTTGTAGTATTCTGAGTTATTCTCTTTCGTTCTGATAAGAAAGCTCGGGCAAATGTATTTCTATTCATCAGCAGTGCCTCCCTAACCCTTCCTGCGGCTATGATTTTAAAAGGAAATGAATTATGAAGAGCAACGCCGGAGAGACGAGGGTTGTGGGCTCATGCCCATCAGAGCAGAGAGGGGAGGAGAGATGATGTGAATCACTGTAGATAGGCTTGCTTCTCCCTCTCTCACAACAGCAACATGTCAGACTCAAGGCTACAATTATGTGTAAATTGTAGGCTTGGGTTGACCCAATCTGGACAGACAGGAGCTGGGCTAAAAATCTTTTTCTTTTTTATATTTATAAATGATGAGGTTAGGAGAATTAACAAGGAGGCCACTCAAATGTTTTTAATTGGAATGTATACATTGCAAACTGTTAACATTATTTATAATGATTACAAATAAGTTCCAGAACAAAACAGACAGGATCCAGCTTGAATTAAGGACTGGTTCAGTAGCTGCATCACGTCAGCAAATGTCATCATTCCTGTCGTATTGTATCCCAGGTTTCAAACCGTTAATGTAATGTAGAATATCTAACAATACCTCAACGTTGTCTCTGAGACACTGTTTGCAATACTAATATTTTAATTCAGTAAACATCCATGATGAATAGATCAGTAATGTTTTCTTGTCCTATTCACACACAGAGAGAAAGAGAGAGGGAGAGAGAGAGAGATGCAGAGAAAGGAGGGTGAGATAAACGGGGAAGTCAAAGAGGAATGGAATAGAGGGAGGAGTGAAATGGAACTACTGCTATGGTTCTATGCATTACATCACATCATATGTTAAAAAACAGGGGTTAAGGCTTGTTGCTTCAACAAGTTGCTGCATCTATGAATCCTTGTTAAGAACCAAATCAGATCTGAGATCCTGGGAAATATGGCTGCCTGACGTTGTTTGAAAGGTCAAGTCCTGTCACGCCATCACGCCATTCAAACTGCCACTGTTTAAAAATGATCGCACAACGTTTCACATCACCACCTATCGCAACCCCAATCAGAATTACGTTAGTGTGCAGCCAGTCGTTTGGGGATGGGCCGCACTGCTCTGTCAGTTCCAGTGGACCAGAATTGGTTTTCACTTATTTCGCCCCCTATACTCTGTTGGCACATTTGCACTTAAAACATTCAGGTTTCAATTGAATAATCATGAATGGAGTGTGCTTTTTGATTGTTGTACAGTGGATGAAACCTTGAGGTTAGCCCAAATTACACACAGCCACATACTTCTCTGCAAACCGTTGGTAAACAATTCTTGTTTGTAAGATATTTCAACGAGACAGCATCATCATTGGCGTTGCGCAAAGTGAGAGTATAAATGAAAGATAATCACAGTCAATTAAGCCTATACAAAACACCCTGTGGCCAATAAGCTAACAGCAACCATTGCAGGATATAAAGTGGATTTTAATCAGCATCCAATTTCTTGTTTATCTTTTGAATAGGCCCTTACAACAGTCCTGAACAATACACTAAAATGATAGGCGTCCTTGCGCTTTCCGCATGGGTAGCAATGTATTGGAATGCGTAAAACCATTCTTTATTAATTCCAAATTAAAACACCCAAACCATTGTTATAGACCTATATACCTGTACAAAGATGAATAGCGCATGACACAACCAGGCATAATAAATGCACAACACAGTAACTGATTAGGCAACCCAATAACATATAGCCTAACTCACAACACAACACTTCAACCACAAAAATGACATCGCCACCGCCGGTGGCCGCGTGGAAGTACACGGCTGCATCCGACAACCAATCATAGCCCATGAACCACAAATTATTCGTCAGCATTTCCATTAACAAATTATAACCAGGCAAGCGCATACCCTCTCCATCCGAGTTAAGGCACATGCAGACGGGCCGCGGTATGCCACAACTGCACCGCAAGAAAAATCCGCTTACCGTGTGTATACCCACGCCGGGGTGTACACAAGACAACTACGGTGGCTCAGTTTGCGTTGGTTACCATAGTAACAACAATGCTCCGGCTTAGGTTTTGGTATGTCGTCTAGAAGTTAGCCTACTTCACAGATGTGTGTTTCTGTAAATAAAAAAAATGAAAGTCAAGCAAAATGTATTTATTTTAAATGTGTGTTAATTTTAAATAGGTAATGTAATTGTCTAGGTAAGTGGATTATTTGCAATTCTCATCTGTGTGCAATATTATTCGTGTCATAACTATTAGGCTAGCTCTATTGTTATAATATAAAAACAAAATCACACATTACGTTTGACATTCAGTTGACAACTTAACTAATTGTGCACATGCGAAGCTAGCCAGTCAAACCAGTATAAACTACTGTAGACTATTATAAACCCACTCTCCTCTTGCGTCCATGTAAAACCCACCTGATAAGCACACAATTGCACCAACTTTCCTTCTCCATGCATTTTTTTTGGTTTATGTCCCTAGGCCTGCAGAGTGCAAAGTTAAATGGTATAATTCCGGGAAATCTTTGGTGCGCGTCTATGGTCGTGTATAATGGAACGTCTGAATAACGTGTCGTGTTAACGTCTTGTCTGTGCTGTGCTAGCAAGTGATTAATCGCATCTATGTTGTTAGCTCTAGCATTGCTGTGAGCTAGCTTCGTTAAAGAGAAAAACGAACTGATAGAATTACTTCAGGAAATGTCGTTATACTATGTATGTGTAAGTTTTGTTTATATTGATCTTGTTCATTTAATTACCAAAATATGATCTGATCATTTGACTAGCCTATGTATCCCCTATTCACACAAGTTGGCGAATGATATTAATATAATATTAATATACTGCATTGTGAAATTACCTGGGCCGATGTATTTGTTTTTTATTTAGGCATAGTTGCTGGGTACGTTTGACTATGTGTTATAAAGTGAATGCCTTTTGTATTCAGGAACTGTTGCTCAACTGCAGGGGCCCTACGCGGTCCTAAGAGGTAGAGAAAAAGTTTGCGAGTGGGAAGTACGGCGATACCTGAACTGGCTTTCATCACTCATGCATCTCTATTACAGTTGGGTTAAAATAACCCTGTATGTTGGGTTGTGATGGGACATGACTTTGACTTTTAAAGTAATCATTGGGTTTATTTGTGACCAAATGTTTATTTAACTTGCACACACATGTACAAGTTAACATTTCCTAATTAATTTGTATTTCATGAGTAAAGAATGTGGCTATTTCAGCAAGACAATTACCTATACATTTACCTCAAAATCAAACAAAATAACGTGTTCCCCTTTCATTTTCACAATAGCATAAGCCAGGGGTCTCCAATTCTACTGCTGGAGAGCATCTATCCTGGTTGTTTTCACTCCAACCCTAATTTAGCTCACTTGATACAAATAATTAGAGACTAACTGAATGAGGCTGCATTTACATGGGGTTAGAATGAAAATGACCAGGCCAGTATCTCTGGAGCAGGGTTGGAGACCCCTCTAAGGTAAGCTAAGTCTTTCAATACATCTACACTTGTGTTGTGTAAGACTTGACATAGTCTTGTAATGTGCAGTTTTTGTTTGAAAATATCAGGTGCTCTAGAAATGTCAGTACATCATGAGGGGATATCATTTTGCTTGCTTAAAGTCTGGTCATTTTCGTTTCATACTACTGTCTGAAATTTAGAATGATAAAAGCTCTGACATTATTGTGATACCTATCCCTTGATACATTGCATTCAAATATGACTAGTTTATGTACTACACCAGTGTTCTCACACTTTGGTCCTTTAGACCTTGGGTGCAGGCTTTATATCCAGTAATACCAATGCTGTAGTCCAGTAATACCCAACTCCACAATATACAGTACAAACCTATGCCGTTGAGTAATACACATTGTAGAAATCATTCTATTTATTACTAGTCTGGACTATATTAGCTGAGTAATGTGTTCCTACTGGCCAGGAAATAACCTGCACAGTAAGTTTGAGGTCCCAGGCCTACATATTGTTAACATTGTTTTACATCTGATAGCTGATGAACAGAAGTAGAGAAAAAGACTGAACCTGGCATGGAAGACTTCACATCTTGGCATTACTAAGGATGGAAATGCTCCTATAAATACTTCAGTTAGACCAGAATTAAGTCATTTACATTTAAAACTTCACATTGCCCTTTGAAATGATTGTGCATACAAAAGAATTTACTTAGTTCTGTTAAGAAAGGTATTATGATTTTATTGAGGCTAAAAACAATTATGCATCCAGTACAGTATAGCACACAATTTTAACAAGAGAGACTATAAATAAGCTACAGATTTATTATGAGCTTTGCTGTTTAAAGAGCATATTGTGCATCCTTTTTGCTTGTGTGATACTGCTTGGAATGTGAACTTCAGACAGTTTTAAGTAGTTTAATACGTCTGAATGCCTATAATACGTATAGAGGTCTGAATGTCTATAATACATATAGAGGTCTGAATGTCTATAATACATATAGAGGTCTGAATGTCTATAATACGTATAGAGGTCTGAATGTCTATAATACGTATAGAGGTCTGAATGTCTATAATACATATAGAGGTCTGAATGTCTATAATACATATAGAGGTCTGAATGTCTATAATACATATAGAGGTCTGAATGTCTATAATACGTATAGAGGAAAATAGAGCAATCGAGCGGAAGATTTTTATTACTATTGTGCAGCGCAGTCAATGGCAGGTGCGTCAATTAATTTATTCAACAGCTGCACGATACCTATGTCGTTTAGACGGCACGTAACACGTTATAGAGACGCGTTCATGTAAAGACTTTCAATTATCAATTCACTCGTAAAACTGACACGTAACGTGTTCGTGTAGTCTGTAGGCCATTTACGTGTCGTCTTAACGTTGGCGTGTCGTGTTCGTGTCGTGTGGGTGTTGTGGACGTGTCGTCTGTAAGAAAAACGCGTCTCCATTGATGGACTGTGTTAATTTAAGACGTAATTTTAAGGCGCTGTTCAGACGTTAAGTGACTTGGTGAGTCATGTCAGTAGCTTCCCTAGGCCTATTAAATGCACGAACCACCCCTCTTACACAGAAAACGGCACCGCTCACGGTATCGAGCGCCACGCACCGCACCGCTCGCAAAACTACTTGGGTTTTGCCGCCCATCGCCCTACTCCAATTGAAAGTCTGTGAGACCTTCACCGCCCCGCGGGCCGTGTGCAAGTGCCTTTAATCAGACTAGCGCCAAGGCTGACGCGCACAAATAAAACAAATATTAGTAACAGCTTGACCAACCTGTATAACGCGTCTATAGTCCGGGGAAAAAAACATTCGGTGAAGGGAAAATATACTCGCTTATAGCAAAGGAAGTACCAAATGTTAAAGCCATCTTGAATGCAGTCAGTACGCTTGGCATGTCCTCCCGGGTTTTGTTTTTCGTTGACAGAAGACATTTCCAGCCTGGTCGCCTCCATTTACAATGGGCTGCCTCGATATTGAAGCCTTTGCGGCAGCAACCCATTCCCTACCAATGTATTTTCTTCATCTGGTAGCAAGCAAACCTGTTAAGCATAGAAGCCAATTAAGACATTACTAATTTTGTTGTTGTCACATTAATTATCACCTGCCTGCACCGCGCACCGAAAGTAGCACTTTCCCCTGACACGCGTGATCATTACCGACACCTCAGTCAGGACAAGTTATATATGCATTTTAATACACACATATTACATTTTATATTCTTATTGTTTAATTTTTTGTATGTATTCTACATTTGGAATAAAATGGGAATATTTTACAAATTTTGGAGGGGACACAGTAGTCCATTTGAGCGGGCATTGCGCCCCCCTCTGAGATTGAACACCTGTCTAGATTGGACGCAATGGAAGTGTTCCTTGACATGATCAAACGTCAGAAATGCTCCATTTGATGCCACACCCCGAGGTATTTTAATTCTGAAAATCACCTAAATGTTTTTAAACCTGATAGCCAATAAGGAAGTGAAAAGGGCCAATTAGAAGCGCAAAACAATATCCAGCTAATACACACAGATTTTTTGGACATAAACGCCTACCTATATATTTTTACATGGTTTGAGCTGACCGGCACGTGGGCCCCAAGAGCTCATAGAACCCCGTCAGCATGAAAACTGGCAGGAATACTTGACCGAGCTGTAAAATTCCTGACTGAGTTTAATGATGTTATTGTAGCCGCTGGTGTTAGCCAAAGCCACACGTCTGTGTGGAGGAGATAGACACATGCACATACATACATGGAATCTAGACACACCTGGGTTGATAAGGCCCCTAGCGTCTTTGTGTCTGTGTGTGTGTGTCTGCATTTGGCCTTTACAACACCTGTGTATGCTACATGATGCCACTGGCTTATGAACTCCAAATGTGTCCTTAAAAAGCCTCATTTTCTCTCTGGCTCATTTAACCATATTTAGGGTTTTATGTGCCACATATTTAAAATCACAGACCGTGTTAATTTGCCTCTTTTGTTAAATGTAGGTATTTATATGATTTCAGCATAAGTTCAGCAGGTTCTATAGGTTCTATAGGTTTCCTCTGCTGGGTGGTGAATTGTAAAATCAAACACTCCGAGGTTTGTGGCAGCCTAACCTGTAATAAATTAAACATAGTTACACAGTGTGGAACTGAACCAAATCTATTGGCGAGGTTGAGGAAGATCTCTCCTCTCTCTCAGCGGTCTGTATTTGGTGCCAGATCAGACATCTTGAGAAGCTTGGGAGATTCATGTTTTTTTCCCCTCATGTTGTCAACAAGCTGGTTTCTTTTCATATAGGTTGACATCCCATGAGCAACAATGCTAAACATTTAGTGGACAGATGGAGCGGAAATTGGCTGATATATTACTCCTCTTCCATTGCACCAAGCTCTACCGTAGGTAAGACTTTCTCCTCCAAAGCCACCCTCACAAGCCTCCGCAGTGCGGGACGTCAGCTGTTCCATTGTGCGGCCGATATAGGACTGCGTTACGCCCCGGGGATCGTTTCATTGTTCATGACCTCTTTCCATTTCACGGGATCCGCAACCATCTGGTGTTCTGCCAGCGCCAATTCGGATCCAAGCGGGTTCATCCAGGAACCTTTCAGTTACCGGTCATGTGCCTTAACAGCTAGTCCATCTGTCGACTCACATTCGAGACGCTGCAACTCTTCGCGCTTTTCCCGAATTCCATATGTCTCCGTGCTGAAAAACACTTCGAGGAGTTTGAAGGGCTCCCAATAGAAATGTCATGTTGCTGGTTCTTTTTTCCTGCGTGTTCTCCCTGGGCGTGCTGCCCTCCTGAAACTCATCAGATGCCTTTTTTTCCCCTGGAGTACGTTGATTCTCCTGCCTCTATTTGTGAAGCCTCCCTTGATTGCCTGTTCAGCTGCCTCCTCTCCGGGATCAGATATTCTGTTTCCTAATGCCTCCTCGCCTTCTCCTTTTCTTGAGGACTGTAAATCTTTCCGCTCCGTAGTTATGCGTAATGTCCCCCGTTTTCGCCTAAGCCTTTCCAGGGCAGCGCTTAGGTTTGTGCAAAAGTCCTTCCAATTTCTTTCCCTTGAGCCCCGAGGCCATTTCATCTACTGATCTTTTTTTTCGTTCGCATGTTTCCTTTGCTGGAGGGCCTAACTACAACTCCAAGCTTCCGTTTCAGTCAACTGTCTTTCCAATCAGCCATATAGCCCTTCCCGTGTTGACAGCTGTTCTGTTCATTAGATACTAACATCTCAAGCAACATATGGACTTTATCCTTTACTTTGTTCGGGGTGAGACGATTACCGGATAATTTAAACAACTTGTATTTGTTTGCTTTTTTAACCACATGTTTCTGCCCGGTCCAGCTGGAGCTAATTAGACTGTCATGTTCCGAGACACAAGCGAATTGTCAGTCATGAACACACACCCACCAACTAAGAGAAAGGGAGTGTGTTGTTGTGTGTGTGTGAGACAACCTGCCTGCCGCAGTGTCCAAGGAAGTTATGTGTCATCAGTACCTACACTAAAAGAAAAGTTGAGCCAACTTAAAAAATGTGAGTTAACGACACACACTTACATATTTTATCAGCTGACCCGATGTAAATCATTCAATTTGGTTATCCATCCTGTTTTCTGCCCAAAGCGCTAACCTCCAGGCTGTCGACCTACTATCTGCACACTGTTTGGCTACTATAGACAGACTCTCATGGATCTGAGTTCAGCAATATCTTTGGCTTCATTAGGGTTTGGCTTTGAGCCCTTGATAGCAATCCCACAATTTAGCTAAGTATATCGCTGTATATCAAACTACTATTCGCTATTCAATATTTTTTTTATGTACTTATATGTGTTTTGGCATACGCAGAGGGTCGATCTTTATATTTGGCTCTAGGCCAGCTGTGGCCGTGGAGTTTTGCCCTGCTCTCACCAACTGTAAAACCCACCCGATTTGACTAATCAAGGCCCAAACCTTAATATCATTGCATCTGATTCAACCAATCGAGACTATGAACGCTGATCTCTGAATAACTGGTGGGTAATAAAGAAGTGCTTGAACATTATTGTTGTTATTTTTATTTTTTTAAAACAACTCCGTTCCAAAAGGCACCCTAACCAGACAAACAGCATACTACCCCTTATCCCCATAGAGTTCCGATCTAAAGAAGTGCACTACATAGAGAATAGGTGGCCACTCATGATGATCAGAAGTGGCCATTGCAATTTAACCACAGGTGTTGTATTGCTGCCGTTAAACTAATTTCATATTTGCTGGCTCCTCCTCTTCTTCCGGGTCCTCCTCTATTGGCTCCTATCTCTTTGGCTACTCCTCTGCTAGCTCCTCCTCGTCTGGCTCTTCCTCATTTGGCTCCTCCTCCTCTGGCTCTGTACTGTCCAAGACAGACGCGAATGAACTCAGGAAAGTTGCTGAAAATTTGAATCTCAAATCCAATCCCGGCCAAATAGCCCTCGTTAATTGTAAACATGCCTTTCTTTTTTAAACGTACAACATTATTCAAGCCCGAAAAGCACACGCATACCTTGACACCCTTAACACTCTGGGGATCCACCTCTACAGCCACATTGGATTTTATATTTATCAGTTTTTCTACCCCATGCTCACTCATTCGTCCTCTCCTCCTGTGCTGTCCATAATTCCCTGCTGTAGGAATTAGATGCCACTCGGATCTAGACTCCGATTATTTAAAAGCAGAAGAAATGATTCTCCTCTCTCCCTACTACATTATTCGACCTAGTTTCTCCCTTCCCACCTCCCCCTCTCTCTTTCCTTGTCTCTCCCTCCCTTTTCTTTCTCCGTTTTTCTCTCCGTGTCTCTCTTTCCGTCCCTCTCATTGACATCCCTCTTCATTTCCCTCCCTCTCTATCTGTCTCTCTCTGATTCTTCGCTCTTCCATGTTCCTCCCCCACCCTACCTATCGGTAACATTAAATGAAATGGACGACACTAGAAGTGGGACACACACCAGACAATGCCCTCTATGATTGCCTGCTCTCTGTGTAGCACAGGGCTCAGACCTGCTAGGTGCCGTAGCCACGCGAGCCCGTGAAAATACCTTATGTATCACCTCATTTCAAATAGGGCTCCGGCCAAAAACTGAGAGAGTGACAGGGAGGGAGGGGGTGAGACAAAAGCGAACGAGAGGGCAAAATCAGTTTGTACAGATGGAAAATGGATATAGAAGGGTGGAGGGCAGAGAGGAGAGGTTGGAGAGGAGAAGTGAGAGAGAAAGAGAGAGAGAGAGAGAGAGAGAGAGAGAGAGAGAGAGAGTGTGAAAGACTGCAGGAGCACACTGTACTGTCTACTCTTGAATGCTAGGTCTTCCTTTGGCGGCTTTTCTCAATAGCAAGTCTATCCTCACTGAATGTGTACGTTGTCAATTGTTTCCTCAGTTTTTTATCATTTAAAGTGGATGGAGCTATTTTCTGCCTGGTTGGTCTTGGGTAAGGTTGGACGGGGTCCTCCGGTGGGGTTGGACGGGGTCCTCCGGTGGGGTTGGACGGGGTCCTCCGGGGGGGTTGGATGGGGTCCTCCGGGGAGGTTGGACGGGGTCCTCCGGTGGGGTTGGACGGGGTCCTCCGGGGGGGTTGGACGGGGTCCTCCGGTGGGGTTGGACGGGGTCCTCCGGGGGGGTTGGACGGGGTCCTCCGGTGGGGTTGGACGGGGTCCTCCGGGGGGGTTGGACGGGGTCCTCCGGGGGGGTTGGACGGGGTCCTCCGGGGAGGTTGGACGGGGTCCTCCGGGGAGGTTGGACAGGGTCCTCCAGTGTAAACTGGAGAAAATCTAAATTGAGGTTGTGAACTTTCAAAGTGAAGTACAACCCTTTTCCTATCTAAAGCTGTTGTTGACATAAGTGGCTAGCTGGCAATCTCGAGCTATGACATAAACACTTGAATTTGCAATAGCTTAAGTTAGCTCTAGTTTAGTACCTGACTGGCACGGATTAGATAGTTAACATATTAAACAAGTTTGCAAAATACCTACCAAAATCTGTATATCTGTAGCAGGAACACAATATGCTCCTGCTGTAGATCAATAGAAAGGTTTACAAGGCATGTTTTTTAATGTCTTCCTGATAAACTGTTAATGTGAATGGGCCCCAGATTCTTTACTAGGTTCCACTGTGTTTTAAAGCGATACTGTGCTTTAAGAACTTTTCCTGTCTTACTTTTTAGGGTCTTAGGCTTTTCAATCAATCAATCAATCCATCCAATTTATTTATTAAGCCCTTTTTACATCAGCAGTTGTCACAAAGTGGTTTTACAAAACACCCAGCCTGAAATGCCAAGGAGCAAACAACAACAGTGTTGATGCACAGTGGCTAGAAAAACCTCCCTAAAAGGGTCCGAAACTTAAGAAGAAACCTAGAGAAGAACCAGGCTTGGAGGTGTGACCAGTCCTCTTCTGGCTGTGCCGGGTTTCATAATACGTTTGGTCTGTATTTGTACTTGGTGACTTGCTGTAGTAAAACAGGGCTTCGTAAAATGAATTATGAAGGTGGTCAGAAAACAAAAAACCAGGCAAGCCTAGTTCAGCCGGCCCGCAATAGAAAGTGTTGTCCCCTTGAGATTCAAACCCAGGTCGCCCACATGAAAGGCTGTGTTGTTAACCACTACACCATGGAGCTGTACATTTGCCAGGTGTCAGTATAGCCTCTTGTGCCATTGGCCGTTTTAACAGTTAATTGGCCATTCGTAAATGACATTGATACAGTTAAACTGACTAATGTTTCTTACTAAGTTTACCTCCACCACAAATAGCGGCAATGTATTGCGTTTGCCACTGGCCGTTTTAACAGCGTATTAGCCAGTAATAAGCTTTACCATTATCTACTAACTTACTGGAATAGTCATAAGAATTGAGCAATTGCTAGCAAGTCTGCCAAAGCTATTTCATTTCATGGCATAAGAAAGTATTTTTTTCTTTCATGGCAAAACAACTTACTTTTTTCTTTCATTCGTGAATGACATTGATACAATAATTAATCAATAAAGGTGACGATAACTAACTTTTTCATCAAGTGAAAAGACGAGAGAATCGTGGAATCTACCAGAAATAATTAATAAATGTCGTTGCTATCAATAGATTCAAACTTAGGTCTTCCACGTGAGAGCCACTGTCTTTAACCACAACGCCACGGCATTACACGTTTCAGCAGTCGCTAGACTCCATTGAGCATTGTGTTAAACTGACTGACATTTCATATTAAGTTTACCTCCACCATAGCGTCTATGAACTATATGGCTTTTGCCACTGGCCACTTTAACAGCTTATTAGCCAGTAATAGGCTTACTAGTATCTACTAACTTCCTAGGAATAATCATAAGAATTGAGCAATTGCTAGCGAGACTGAAGATGAACTTTTCCATGCCAGAAACAGTTGCAATATAACCGTATACAGTTTCACTTAAGGCTTACTATAACGTAACTACTGTATGTTGTAGCCAGCAAATGTGTTTGTCTATCCTGACCCAAAACGCATGCACAGATGCGTACTTCGAAAATCCGTCAGAAACAGTCGCAATATAACCGTAAACTATTTTATTTCAGGCTTACTACAATGTAGATACTGAAGGTTTTAGCCAGCGAAGTATTCGTCTATACGGAATAATTCATATTGCGTAATTCGCTCCACCTGCGAGGAGATACAAAGTCAGGACCTATAGTTTACAGGTCCGCTTCTCCAACCACTAAGCTATTTAACAAGGTGTAGTCAGTCAGTAAGAGACATTCGCTCTTCTTGACCGGCTCCACTTATGCAGTCTGGCAAAAACATTTAAGGGGCACAAAACGCTTTCTTGGCCAACTTCTTGATATCGTTTGATGATTTGGTTTGATTTGACGTGGCCAGAGTTGTTTTTTGTTTTGCCGATTCATTTTCGTGTCTCTGTCTCTCTGCCACTCCCTCCATCCCTGTTAGCACGGAGAGCATATTGTCCACATTATATCCTAATTGACAGTAATGTGGGTATCATTAGAGTGCAGTGAGTGTGTGTGTGTGTGTGTGTGTGTGTGGGTGTGTGTGTGTCTGTGATATGTGCGTGCGCACGCGGCTGTATTTGTTTTACTAATTAGAAGTCGTTAGCGTCGTAACAAAGTGCCTCCAGAGGGGAACTGTATCTGGAGGGCATTTACCAGGGAGCGAGACAGAATATTAGAAATCGATAAGAGGATAATGAAGTTCATTTGAAAACTTCCCCCATGAAAGGATGTCTGGCCAGAGTCCCAAACTGGCGCCCTCTTCCCTAACTGGTCCGCCCGGCCCTAGTTTTGAACAGAGCTCTGTTTAGATAAGGCTTGGCGAAAGTGCATGCTCTACTCGGTAAAGTTTGCCAGGCAGAGGCAAATTGGATAAACTGTAGGGGACAGTTTCTTTTTAGGGTAAAAATGAGTCATGACACAGATATTCAGGAAGGGGACTTTTTCAAGGACAGAAATATAATTACTTGTGCTTTTCATTTCACATTGAATTTCCCAGAGCTCGAGTAATCAGAATGCTGCGTAGAATTAGATCGGGTTCTGTGTTCTGTGGGCTGTTCCAGGTACACCAGTGGCGTCTGACCACTGCTAAGATCCTGGCAAGGCCTGATTGAATCCCTGCTGTAATGTACTAGAACTGACGATTTGGTTAATTTGGATCCCCCGTAGCGTTTGCTTTCGTTGCGGCCACTCGCCCTGGTCTCTGCAGAAAACACGAATCATGACAAATAACACCAAGAAAAAACAGATACACAGACGAACAAAAACCGTCATGCACTTCATACACATCTTGTGTGTGTGTGTGTGTGTGTGTGTGTGTGTGTGTGTGTGTGTGTGTGTGTGCGCGCACGCTCGGGAACAGCAAGAAACACATATTCTGAACGTAGCCCAGTATTCTTGGGTCTCCGAGGTCTTGTCTGTGAAAGGATGGACGAGTTCTCTAAAAACAAACCATGTGCTCCGTCTTCACCACCACAACATAACAAAAACCTCCTTGCAATGACCTTCCTCATGACACACCTCCAAAACCATTAACGTCTCTTAACCGGTCTCTTCTTCTCTCCGTTTTCCTGACCTCCCTGTGGTAGGACCAGAGGGATCAGACCAAGTGGTGCAAATTGCCTCCGTTAGTGTCTCCATATGGCCTAGTTGTCTGTCTGTCTGTCTATCTATCTATCTCTGCCTCTCTGCCTGCGTTGTCACCAAACCCTGTGTTCTCTGGGACCAAAACAGAGAGAACAGGTTCAAATGTCTGTCGATGTTTTTGTGAAGTTCCTTCCCCCTCTTCGTCCACTGTGTCCCTGGCTCGTGTCCTACCTGCCCCACAGAGCCTTAGGGCACTACTGAGCACTGGTGCACTACTGAGTCCTAGTGCACTACTGAGGGAAGAGGACACAATTTGGGACACAGACACCTTTTACATTACCTTTTCTGAGAGCAATCCACTTCTGCGCTAGTTGTTTCCCTGGCAGGGGACCAGTCAATCATAGCTTGTATTCAAAATGGTTCCCTCAGGGTTCGGACAATATTCTCCACTCACTGCCCCCCCGTCCAACTCAACCACACACACACACACACACAAACACACACACACACACACTCTAACAAATAGGCACTGGAAAGCTGGAGTGCTTTGGGCTTTTTGTCAGAACATGAGCATGCACACAGGCACATATACACACACGCAAAAAGACACAAACAGATGCACAAACACACAAATGCATGCATCCACACATTTAGATACACACACACACACACACACACACACACACACACAGAGAAACAAAGACCCATACAGACACACACAGACAAAGGCAGACACACACACGCAGACAGACATACACTGACATGCACACAAACTCATCTTTACCATTTTGAGAAGGCTTAATGATGACAGTGGTTATTTTCACCTTGGCGTCATTGCAAAAGCTGTGTGTGTGTGTGTGTGTGTGTGTGTGTGCGCGCGCATGTGTGCATGTGTGTGAATTGCTTAAGAGAGATATATCACTAAGAGCTTGAGGAGTTTACAGATTGATTGAGATTGAGTTGAAAGGCTGAGAAAGCGAGGAGAGATAGCGGGGGGACGAGATAGCGGGGGGACGGGGGAAACATTTGTTTGAATAAAAGCAACTAAAATGGCGGAATAAGACAGGATGGTGTAAACACTGTAATGAGGCCTGGAGAGACAATGAGAAAAAAGCTCTCTATCAATGCAGAACAAAAAAAAAGCCTCCCTCTCTCCCTTTCTTCATCCCTGTACCCAACGGCTGTGATTCATAATATATGTACCGTAGCAGCAAGAACTGTCTCTATGTGTGTACAAAGATTAGGAAATTCAACTGCTCGTTTTCACAAGCAAACCTAAGAACAGACGATGGCAACCACATACTTGCCGCGCCTGCCAGAGGTCTGGAGTCCAAAGTACGAATCAGGTCATACTTTTGGGAACTTTTCAAGAGATTCTCGTTTAATAATTGCAAAAAACCTGAAACACCCCTTTTGGTTTTACTAAACCTGCATTATTTTATTGTTGATATTGGATCCATCCAGTGGTGTGGTGGTGCCCAGAGAAATGGGTATACCTTAATTTTGTAATTTTTCCTCAAATGGCTCGTTCAACAATGAAAATGCACCTTGTGTGACAGATTATATGAGAAACAATGACATGGACTCTGAATGCCCTAAATTGAATCCCAATTGGTCTTTTAGTCAAAGCCAACCCAAGCTGTACTGCATTGGCCTGGGAATTTTCTTCACAATGACCTTTCTAGCATGGTTGAAGACTTGATGGTGAATGCAGATCCCGGCCAACTCATCTACATTTGGCTTGGTTCAGGGTTCACTTAGTTCCGTAGTATGTAGACCACCCTTGTGTTTATACAGCATGTTCTGGGTTCAAAACTATTTGACTGAAGTTAAGTACAGTAACATAAGGTTCTGAATGACCAGCCAATCAGAGCGATTTCATACGTTGGCCTCATGCACATTATTTCCTTATTGGTTGTTTTTTCCTTATTGGTCGTTTTTAAAATGTTGCGTTTGTAATTATTCACATGCGATTGGCTTTTGTATGCTACTTTTTGCATGCGTTATCTACACCAAAAATAATGTATATTGTATATACGTTCACCGTACTACATTGATACGCATCAGTTAGAAGTGAGGATACGCTATGCCCGCTGACAAAACAGAGTATATATGGCGCATACCCTCCAATACACTACTGGACACATCTTGCCATTTGCTGACAAAAGTTGCGAGCTGCTGTAGCGTAACAACAAACCTAAGCAAGAGGTCTTCCATCAATAGCCCCGGGTCATGTGCTGTGACAGTATGCTGTGCGTGCGCTCCCCGGGGAACGGGAGAACTGGAGAACACAAACAGTGACTTTTGACCTCTGAACTATAGGCCTTGTCATCCCCAATTATGACCAATGATACTATTTAACAGACAGCTGATTACAAGAAGACAAACGGTGGGATGGAACTCACCGGGTAGTGCATCAGCACGCACACACACACACACACACACACACACACACACACACAC
>JACXGI010006062.1:0-43697 GCA_016801175.1 Esox masquinongy | reverse complement strand
TTCAGTCGTCCATCACAGTCACACTATACAGTCACCTATATGCATAGTGTCAGTATATGCGCTCAGAACACTGCTTCAGTTGACTGACTTAGACAACTGAACGCACGTGTATACCTGTATGTATTTATTCACTTATCCGGTAGAGGGCACTGGTCTTTCAAGAATCTTTTCGCATGAACAGAAGGTACAAAAAAGCATCTGACCGTCTGGCATTCATTTGTCTTAACAGTAGATCTGTCAAATGCCTAAGCTAATTGGATTTTGAGTTTGTCAATAAAATAAAAATGCAATTTGAAAGCTAAACCCTCCTCCTTTTTTATGACTTGTCATAAATACAGCTCCGGAAAAAATTAAGAGACCGCTGCACCTTTTTCTTTTCTTTCCAAAAAAGTCGAAAAGGAAGTTTTTGATTGAGGAACAGATGCATTCAATTTGCAGTGGTCTCTTAATTTGAAACCTTCTGTTCCTCACTCAAAACCTTCCTTTTCAACTTTTTTGGAAAGGAAAGAAAAAGGTGCAGTGGTTCTTAATTGTTTCCTGGGCTGTATGCATATATTAGGCTAAATTCTTCCGTTGTCAGAATTCTAAACTAACAAACTAAAAAAGAATTAAACCTGTTGTTTGTTTTTACCCTGTATCCCTACCTAATCAGTTGTAGTTGGTACCCAGGCAGGCGCTAATCATCCCTGAATGACTGACTTCAATGGATGAATGGGCGATACAATAAAAGATCAGAGCCTTGGTTGAATTTGAATGAACTTACAAATGAAAAACAAAATTTCTTTCATCATTCAACAAATAAATTAGGCTATATATTGTTTCCCTCCTTGTTTTTGTCACAAGTCACACCATTTATGAGAACAAGTATTTCTAAGACACACCTTTACATATGATTATAGCCATGTAAATAAACATAAACAGGACTACAAATTCCAAGGCACAACTGGTCAGCTCCCAGGGGTGTAGAATTATATTTATTTATCATGACGCCCCAATATTACAGACCGGTCAATGTGACCCTCCTGGATAAGAGTGAAAATCTGGGGATCCAGTGAGCCTGACCCCCCAATTAACAATACAAACCTACACCGTTGCCAGCTCCCAAGTCACACCAGTGTGCGATGGCACACAGTTTGAGTTTCACTCGTCTAGCTAGACTGCACTCACTGTGATATTGTGGAACATGGGCTAAACAAAATATTTGAATATGCTTCCAGAAATTGAGGTATGAAGTATAGTCCTTTTAACAACAATACTGTTTTAAAATACTCAACATAGACTGAATAATAACCAGTAGTCATTAAAGCTTATTTCCATGTTTACAATGTACATTTACAAGACATCTACAATACGGAAAAAGAAAGTATATAGGCTAGACATTACAGGTAGAACTATCACTTGTCTGTGAAATATTTTTTAGAGAAAAAGAAGACCTGTTAACCGAAAAGGCTAAAATAAAACAGATTATTCATGGGAAACCTGAAAGAGATATGCAAAATTGTAAATATACAGATGAAAAACATGTTAATGCCTGTGATGTGAATTCGTTGACTGTGGTTCTAACTAACCACCCAGTCTCGCTTGCGTTAAAACTTAGGCAGAGAAAGCAGGTGAGATGGACAGAATCCAACACAGGATAGCAAAGACAGTAATAAAAAAAATGGGTAAACTAAAATGATGAGCCTAAAAAAGATGTTGCGGTTATAGGGTGATATACCATTAAGCAACAACAAGCTTGATTGAGCAATGGACATGAACTTTGGTTTGGGAAGGGAAGACGTATAGGCTATAGCCAACAGCCAATAGTTTACGGCCACATTGATGAAATGTTCGAGAGTGAAAAAATAATTACAATGTCGCTAGCAAACCAAGGCAACAAAAACCCACTGGTAACTAGCTATATTGCATGTAACCAAGCACCTCCAGTCAACATGCCTGGTGGTATTAGCTAGATGACTACCTTCACTCACCTGTATTAGCAGAAAAACAAACCTATTCTTCATCTCTTCGTCAGAAGTGTTTAAGGTTTGGGTTAAGGTCAGGTATCACAGCACTGGGGTTAAGGTTAGGGTTAAGGTTTGGGTTAGAAAGAAAATAAAATCACTTATAAATTGATGTTGTAACACCATTTCTCACCTCTTCTCACAGCAAGTTCCTGTCTGGAGCAGTGGGTAGGTCCCGGTTCGAAACACGGCCTACAATTTTTTTTTTTGGATTATTACTCTAATGTTACTTTACCTGACGTAATATATCTTACGAAATTGGTCTGTCAAAGATTTACATAAAAAAGTCTGCATAGTCCACTGATACCCGGTGGCACATATAAAGTAATGTAAGACAATAAAACCAAAATACAGAGTAAAAGGAACCCTTGTCACACAGTAGATGCAGAAGCTATGAGACCAGGTTTGGTCTATTTTCAGAATTGAACAACGAATTGGCAACATACAATCTAGCATTTGACTGCTTCATCATTGTCAAGGCTCTTATTTTTTCTTTGGGTTTAACTCCTGCTGCTGAAAATAAAAATACTTAAGAAGTTGAATGAGAACTCAGATTGCACTCATTTTGTTTAGTTTATGTTGTGAAAGCCAACCTATGCCCCTGACCAGAACCTGTCTTGCTGCTAGAAAACTTGCGCGGTCCGTTCATCTCAGTACTGCCTGCGGTAGCAAGACTGCCTAAGGCAGCTAACATTGTGGCGAGGTAGCCAGCTAGCTAGCTAATTTGTTTCTAAGCCTCAAGATGAAACCAGCAGAGACATAAGGTAGACATTAGCACGTTTTTTCCACACAATGTGAGTGCTTATAGCTAAGCTAGACATTTATGACTTAATGAAAATATTCCAAGAACAATATCAGAAGAACAGCTAAAGAGCTGATGTCTGATTGACAATATATAAGTCTAGCTAGGTTACATTATTGCTGGCTGGAGATTTTTTCCAATCTATCTTTCTCATCCAATCTTAGGTCATCTTTTTTATTAATACTCATTAAAAGTGCAGCAGATAAATACATTTAGATGTTCAAAATATTATTTTTTTATTCCGGGGGACAATGACCCCCTACATTGGGCTTGGACTCGGGGCTATGTTCTCAATGTTTTGTAATCCTAGCAATACCTCTGGACATTCATATATTCATGAATACACAGCAATCTATGGTGCTCTAACTACTGAGCTCGTATTTCAGAGCAGTGTCTAGTGTGAATTTAAAAACACGTCAAGGTCTCCAAACTTGAATGGTGCCAGTGATCATAGATTGGAACCGGAGCTCAGCTCCACCTAGTTCTCATTCGGGCCACATGTGCAGGAGCTGAGCTCTGACTGGCTCCGGCCCATGTACTGCTAATTGGAAATCTACTTAATTTGAACCCTGCAGGTGTGTTTGTGATTATGATTAAGTTACCTCAAAGGACCTCACAATCCTTTTCCATGTAGTGTGTCTGTTTTTTTATCCACCCCTGCATTTTTATTTGACACAAATGTATTTGTGCTTTGTCATTGTGGGGTATTGTGTGTATATTGATGCCATTTTTTTAAATCAGCTATAAATTACATCTATAACACAACACAATGTGAAGAAAGAGGTGTCCGAATACTTTCCGAAGACACTGTATAATCCTCCCACCCAGGAAGTAGGGAGCTTTCCATGCTCTAGGCATTACTCAAATTAACAAAATTAAAGCTTTGTATTTTTAACTGAAAGTATTGAAAAAAAAAACATGTCAGTCCCATATTGTCTACTCGTGGTTCCTCCCTCCTTCCACAGATTAACACTAATTATGGTGCCTTGGTGACACCTTTGACCCATCCAATCATAAAACTAAAAATAAACATAAAAGTATGACTGTGTGATTCAGAATGTTGTTGGATAAAGACATTTGTAACATTAGTCATTGTGTTTTTATAAGCCCAAAAACAAAAGCAATAGAACTGATTCAGGTAAATAAAAATCTTACAAATATTTATTTTAGCAAATGCATTTGTAGCTAACTCTTAAAATTACTTCTTTGTTAAATCTCTGGCTGTACTGGATTGGTCAGGCCAACCTGTTCTCACACTAAAATCACACAAATTCAGATGAAAATTACATGAAAATTACTGACTCAGGTGAGACTAAATGTCTCAATCATATTAATTAACATAATTTTTTATTAACATCAATTAGATTTTACAATGAAAAGTTCCACCTTTCAAACCAATCACTGGTTTATGAGAAAAGAAAATATAATAGTATATAAACAACCTTCTGCACACCTGAACCGCATTCTGATTGTGATTGGTGGTGACATATCTAAGATATTGTGGGGTCACTTTTAGAACAGTGTGTTTTGGAGGAGGTTGACAATTTACAGTATGGGGTGATCATATGACCTGAGTGCAGCCTTAAAGTACTAGGGCTGTACTAGTCCTATTTTAAGACAGCTTAGTAAATCTGCTCCTTGTGTAACATCACATTCTTACAATAGGTGGCAGCAATGTTCTTCAATGCAATATTCTTCACAACTGCACTAAAACAGAGATTCCACATTTGAAATGGGTTCATGGCCTTTTCTAAAGTAGACGTCCTGAATTTCCACATCCTCTCTTCCTAGTCCTCTCATTTCTTTTTTAAAAAAGTACTTTGTAAGCATGGTGGGCATAGCAAGGACATCGGAAGAGTGATTCAAACCAAGCTACTTGATTCATGTTATATTCTCATGCCTGAATGCCTATATGGTAATGTTAACTTATTTTAAAGTGAGCTGCAGACTTTACTTCATAATCACCATAGAATTCAAGATAGGTCTGTATTGTCTGTGGCCATTTCATAATACGGCAAAACTTGCATACTTTTCGGTTAAATTAAAGCACTTTTTGTCGGACCACATAAGCGGCAGCCTCGCACAACCGTCTGATACAGAGTGCTCACATTTAAGCACCACATGGATATCAGTCTGGTCATGATGAGTATGCTTAAGTTTGCCGTTTAACCGGGCCAATCAGCGCACTTTCATGAATTATGGGTGTGATCTAGGTGACGTTGAGTACTCAGCAATGTTAAACCTAATACTATTAGTCTTTCGTAAAAAAAAAAAAAATAGTTTGTTTTTTTGAATATTTTCTTGGTACTCGCTAAGTTGCCTTTGATGCGCAAATTTTGTGAGAAACACTGCAATAATCGTTTTCAGACATTTCAATCAGCTGCACTTGCTGACCTGCTTGTTTCATTGCTGTTGTAATGAACAGCACTATTTGTTGTATATTATGGCGCTTTGGTACTTCGTCATGTGTATTGTTGGTTTGAGTAATTGAGTGACGATCCAATCACATTCGAATGGACTTCACGCCCATTGGAAACACCTCATGCCCAAACAGTTTGAATCACTGCTCGACAAGAAGTATATCCGTGCCACACAGGTTTGAACGCCACATTGAGTTATGGGAAAACATGACATGGGATTGTGTGACGATAGTTTTGTTTGTTGGAAACGGTGGAATGGTGTTTTTCTGTGAAAGGTATGATGTAGAGCAGGAGCTCTACATTTAAAATATGCAACCCAAGCGCAGGGTGACAGGACCAACCCCAGGGGCATCACCAGACACGGGCTTTCGGGGCACTAGCCCCGGATGTTTTTTGGTCAGCCCCGAGGGTTCTGCGAGCTGACATAAACACAGCAATGGAATCAACATTTGCAAGGCGAGCCGACAAGTGCTTTATGAATTGTGACATCTGCATGCGCTGTGTATCAATTACGCAGGCTAGCAGGAACGACCGCCCCCATCAATGAATCGCAACAGGAACTGCGTTGTTGAAACAAGTATTGTCAGATATCGCAAGAGAAACAAGCAACTGGGGCTGTCAAACAAGCCTAAAACAAGCAACTTGGAGCTGCAGACAAAGCCCCCAAAACCAACGGCTTTTTACACACACATAACATTTAGTTAGAGAGAGGGGAAGGGGTTGTATAATCAACCTTTGTGTAACTAGAAAATATACACTTGATATTTGGTAATTTCATTCAACTATGATAGAAAAATACCAACGTAAGTGTGGACAGAGGTTTAACAGCGTGGACAGTAGCATAACAGGGTGTACAAAACATTTCTCATTTCTTCACTTTTCATTTCTAAAACAACCATGTCAGAAGACATATCACATGGTTGCGGAAAACATGTTACTGTGTTTCAGAAGGGTGAAATTATTGGCCTGCATGAAGCAAAGGAAACAACTAAGGAGAGTGCTGAAATTACTGGAATTGAGTTAAGAACTGTCCAACACATTATTAAAGCATGGAAGGATAATGGTGAACCATCAACCTCTCTGAATAAATGTGGTGGGAAAATAATCTTGAATGACTGTGATCAAAGAACACTTACACTTGTTGAAGTCGCTTGGTGAAGTTGAATCATTAAAAAAAATCAACATTAGAACTCACGGCCATGTTTATTAGTGAAAGTAAGAGCATTTCCACAAGCACAATGCAACGAGAACTCACAGAATTAGGAATACACATCTGTGTGGCCACAAGAAAAACACTTGTTAGTGAGACTAATCAGAGAAAAATGCTTTACTTTGCTAGAGATTGTAAAGATTGGACTCTGGAGCAATGGAAAGAGGTAATGTGGATGACAATGCCTTTGTCATCCAGGAACTGCCTAGGCACTCTGCCCACATGTGGCCGGGCATTGTCCTGCACCAGGAGGAACCCAGGACCCACTGCACCAGCGTAAGGTCTGACGTCTGTCACATGCTCAGTGTGAACCTGCTCTCAACTATGAAGAGAACTGGGCGCCAATGGCGGACCTACCAATTCTGGTGTCCTCTGCTGAATGCCAATCGAGCTGCACGGTGCTGGACTGTGAGCACAGGTCCCACTAGAGGACGTCGGACCCTCATGGAGTCTATTTCTGACAGTTTGGTCAGAAACATGCACACCAGTAGCCCGCTGGAGGTTATTATGTAGGGCTCTGGCAGTGCTCCTCCAGTTCCTCTTTGCACAAAGGAGCAGATACTGGTCCTGCTGCTGGGTTGATGCCCTTCTACGCCCCTGTCCAGCTCTCCTCGTCTAACGGCCCGTCTCCTGGTATCTCCTCCATGCTCTTGAGGCTCTACTGGGAGACACAGCAAACCTTCTTGCAATGGCACGTCTGGATGTGCCATCCTGGAGGAGCTGGACTACCTGTGCAACCTGAATGGGCTGCAGGTACCGCCTTATGCTACCAGTAGTGACAAGGACACTAGCAAAATGCTAAACTAGACAAGAATCAGTCAGGAAGGATAAGGAGAGAGCAATTGTCTTTGGCTACCACCTGGAAAACCATTCCCTTTTTGGGGGTTGTTTTGATTTTTGCCTGTCCAGTGAATGTGTTGTCATTTTCATTTGCACTAAAACAGGTGACACTGATTTACAATCACTTATACTTCCTAACTGGACTGATTGATATCCCTAAAGTTTAATTGACTTGGTGTTATACTGTGATGATTATGTGTTCCCTTATTTTTTTTTGAGCAGTGTAGTTTCAGTTAGCACTTTGCTACTGTAACTGAAACATGGTTTAGAGTCTCCGATGGGGCTACAGTGGGTAAAAGTCATTTACATTGAGTGAATTTGGAAAAGTGTAAATGTGTTAAAGGTATTTAATATTTTTCTGTGAATGGATTGTATTTTTTTTATGGTTAGGAAATAATATGTCAGTGATTTGTGACAGATTGAATATACTTTATACTGCAGTCCAATGAAAATAAAAAAGGAAAAAGACAAGTTTTGTAAATTTGCACGATGAGTAATAAAGATAATCGTCAGGATTCTTGAAGAAAAATCCACATTCTCTGTCTCATCGTTTATCCTGTTTTCCAAAAACTACGATAGTGCCGATATCAACCTGTAACATAGGCCAAACCCCTAATTACTGTATAAGCACTTTGTAAAAACCTCTGATGAAAAAACATCTTGACAAAATAACATTGATTGATGTGACTTTTTATTACTTGAATTTGACTTGCCTATAAACCATTAATAAATGATACCAGTTTTTCTGGCACTTCAGTGTACACCAGTCTAATACTTGGTAGGCCTCCCACAGGAGCGCAGAACTACGACAGGGCATGGACTCCACGAGCTGATTCCATGAGATGAGTGTTCCTCCAACCATAACTTGGCGTGTCTAGACTTGTGTGGCGGCGCATTGTCCTGTTGGTAGAGGCCAAACCCATCAGAATGAACACAGGACATGAACAGGTGTAACTTGTCAGAAAAGATGCACACACAGCATTCACCTGTCAGAGACATTTGTAGACATCCCAGGGGTCCCATTGAATGCCAGCTAAACAAACCCCATACCATTACGGAACCACCACCAGCCTGTACAATGCCGTTGACATGCGGGATCCATGGCTTCATGGGGTTTTCTCCACACACAGATCCTTCCATCTGCCCGAAACAATTGGAAATGCAACTCGTCAGACCAGGCTACTCGTTTCCAGTCATCAAGTGTCCAGTGGCGGTGTTCCCAAGCCCAGACGAGGTGCATTCTGTAGCTGTGTGTCGAGTATTCATCAGGGGTACTCAAGTTAGGCATCGCTCCTAAAGCCCATATCCCGGAGGGTACGTTGCACAGTCCTCACGCTGATATTTGTTGAGGGCCCAGCATTGAACGCAGATGTTATTTGAGGCAGTGTTACACGCCTATCGCGTGAAATGTTTCTTGCCAGCTGACGCTGGTCACGTTCTCCCACAGTCTTTTTACGGCCACACTGCTGTCGTAAGTTAGATGTTTTGTCAGAATTCTTGTATTCAAGGTACACACTTGAAATGGTAGTACATTTAAATCCAAACTTCTCTACCTCCAAAATGCTATGACCCATCTCACAAGCTCCAACTATTAAACTGCGTTGAAAGTCGATTAAATCGCAATAACTTGCCATTCTCACGGCGGAAACAGCTCTAGATGCTTTGACTATCGCTTTATATATGCACTGGCAGACCCAACCAATGATGTGCATAGGTGGCGTTGCTATGTATTTTGTATGGGCTAGTCTGTACCTATTTTCCTGGCACTTCAGTGTACTTCACCATTAGGTAATTATGTTGTGTCCCCCTAAGTACAACAATGAATTATTCAACATTAACAAGGACTATCAAATGACCCATTGGTACAGTAGCTATAAACCATTAATAACTGATACTTCACCATAGGTTAATTATTTTTGTGTCCCCCCTAAGTAAAGTGATGAATTATCCTACTTTATCAATGACTGACTAATGACCCGTTGGTAGCTATGAACCACTTTTAACTGATACTTCACCATTAGTTAATATAAATTAATGATGTAAACTATCATTATCTAACCTAACTTATTAATAATGATCACCGCACTGTAATCATATTAACAATTTGTATTATCTTATGAATAGTATATATTACAAATTACAGTACAAACTGTGCGTTCCTGCAAAAACAACATGAGATAATGTCCTTTGTCGGCATGAACAGGTGACAGTACACACTGTTAGTTAATGCATTTGAGAATCATTAATAAAGTAAGGGTTATCATTATAAATGGTTTGTCTTTGTTCATAATTTGTTCATGTAAACTACTGTATTTGTTTATGCTAGTTCATGTACCCTTATCGGAAAATGTAACCCTTTTTCATTTAGAAACGCCTCTTGCCAGAAATCATTCGTGAACCTAAGTAAACACTATTGTTATAGTTCTACAGTGGTTTCTGACTCTGAAAGTTCAGGTAATATAATTAACCATACTAATAACTACTACATTGGCATAATGAAAAACAACAAAGAATTACTGCAATTTTGTTTATTTCAAAAGATGTTGAATTATAGATTAGGAGGATCCCCTTTAAAGCAGGATATAAAGAGACTGGATAGGGCAATTCTTACATCTGAAAATGCCCCTGAAAAGGAAAACTTTTTCCTTGGCCTTTTCATTGTGAAGGACACATTCCCTCTTTGGCCAGTATTTTCATTGTTGATAACTGCTGATAATAAAATCAGTATCTCTAATGGAGTCTAACTCCTTTGAATATTTAATTCCTAATTCCCAACATTCCCAATTTATGGGGAAAAAATAAAAAAAATGTAGAGGCTACCAAAGACCCTTCAGAGTGACTCCCTTCAACAGACAATAAGCCGTCCTTTATCACCTGAGTCTTAGACAAGGCCAGAACCTTGTTGACAATCTCTTTAGCGATGTAAATGAGGACTTGGTCTCTCTGTGCTGGAGAACTGGATGATCTGATCGACTGGCTGGCATCAGTGTCCATTACAGCAAAGTTGCTTTCCCAAAAGTTTCCAATCTCTGACATAGGTATAGAAAAATAAGTCAGGTAATAGAATAATCTTTTTATAATGATCCTGATCAAGTCAGTGGCCTGACTGTCTCCCTAAGTCCTCGGTAACCCTGTCTGAGACCTTTAAGAATACAAAGCAGACAATATGGCAGTCAGCTTGTTTTTGGAATAGACACTTAAGTCACATTAATACATCATTCAGTAATCAATCAATAAAATGCGTCATTACATGTTATCCAGATATCAAAATATACAGATCCGGAAAAAATTAAGAGACCACTGCAACTTTTTCTTTCCTTTCCAAAAAAGTCAAAATGGAAGGTTTTGAGTGAGGAACAGAAATGTTAAAATTAAGACACCACTGCAAATTGAACGCGTCTGTTCCTCACTCAAAACTTTCCTTTTCAACTTTTTTGGAAAGAAAAGAAAAAGGTGCAGTGGTCTCTTAATTTTTTCCGGAGCTGTATTTCCATCAAATTGGCTTCAGTGTAATTAGGAGAAATACACTCAGGTTACATAATTAATGAACTTACCCATTAGAAGAGGTGCTTGATGAGGGTCTTGAAAAGGACTTGTTTTTGGCCCTCTTGCAGACTTGAACATTACTGCTCACCCACTTTGTGGATACTGGAGGGAGGCACAGGCCTGTGTATTCTGACAAAACAGTCTAAATTCCCAATTTACAGATGTTACAGTATATTGCGTGCAAGGCGAAATATTATTTCATAGGCGGAAATCCCGGGGCGGAGAGGGGGACACGACCTGGGGACATCCTGGGGAAAACTATGATTTGCCCCCCCCCCCCATTATATAACTGTAAACATAACTATGTCATTTCAGTAATATTAATAAGACGCAATGAAAGCACTTGTGCTGATTATAGACAAATAATAGCGCGTTTTTAAGTTTCAGAAAAGTGTGACACCCCCGCCTTTTTCCTCACAATGGTTTGATCCAATGCCCCCACAGCCCTCAGCAGTGGCACAAGTGTGCAGGTACAGTGCGTGTGTGGGAATCAGACAAGAGTCTGTTGTTGGTGGTTGACTTTTAGTAAGTAGGCCTAGTTTAAACAAAGGATATGTTAGACGTTTCTTTACTTCTACCACTCAGTACAATAAAACACATTTCTATCCGTCACCAGCCTTCATTTTCTTTGCATTGAATTACAGGTGACTCTTTATGTTATCAAGCGGTTAGCTGATGTTTGCTAGCAAGATACAATAACATCCGCCAGCTTTTGCAGCTGTTTGAATTTGATTAAATGAAAGAAGCTTATAGTGCGGTGTATATATGTAGTGTTGCTTAGCTGGCAAGGTGACAGTGTTCTTGTCTACCGTCTGAAAGGCACTCAATGCACGTAGCTAACGTGAGGTTAATCCAGTAAGTGTGTTTTATGATGCTAGGGTTCACACACAATAGCTGAATTTTGGTGTCCCCCTTCAAAAATTGCTCTTGAGAAAATTTTATGTAATTGCTCCCTCCAAACCTGATATCAGATTTCCGCCCCTGATTTCATGTTACGTTTCCTTGTTCTGGATTCTTTTGAAATCTTTTTTTCTGATTGGCAAGAATTCTAGAATGCATATTGATTTCTGATATCGAGACAGTAGAATGGACATTCATTTCTGATAATGATGTAAAAGGCCGTAAATCCACTATATTTAGAAATCCTATATGTATACGTTTATCCTGCTTACACAGCAGATGCCAATGAAAAACAACGTAAACAAACATATAGGGTAAGATGGCGTAACTCGCCCCAAGAACATTGTCTACTTGCAGACACAAAAATTAAAATGTTGGGGGGGAAAAGATATGTGGATGATGACTAGGCTTAGGAGAATAAACTATAAGGGAACCAAATGGATACAATTTATACATTTTTAGATATTTGATGAAATGTTGTTTTTACAAAATTGTTTTTGTACCCCAATAGGGTTTACACATGTATTAAAATCAATTTAATCTGTTTTATGCATACATTTTATTAAAATAATACTGTAATACTAACTACAGTTAGCAAGCACAAACTGAGCTTGTGATTGCACAAATGCCATGCATAACCATAAAGGGGGTAATTAGCCTCGGGGGGCCAGTTACCCCTTGTAGAAGGGGCGAGTTACCCCCAACACACTCATCCAACATATTACTGCTTTATTTAAAAAGTATTCAACATTTTCTCTCTAAACAAGTGGATTATTCATCTGAAGGCTTCACTACTTGTACATAAAAAAAATAGATCAACTTGCATCAGAATAATTTTGTGGAAATATGTCCAAATGTTGTGATGACACAGAACATTTTTAGTTAAGCAAGATCAGTGGCAGCCAGGGAAAGTGTTGGGCAAAAAATTTGGTCACACATTGTGGGATTTTTGTGAATTACATTGGGGGGGGCATGTTACCCCAGGAGGCAAGTTACCATATCTTACCCTACTAGCACAAAGTGTTTTATTCATATTTACATGTTTTATAAATGAACGTATGCGTTTTAATATTTGTATTGCTACAGATGCAAACCGGTTGTTCATTCGACACATTCTATATTAAAATATAATTTATATGAAATAGACTTAACAGCTGAGTGGCGTCAGTACCAACATAACCATGAAAAAGCCTAAATGAATTAATAAACCATGTGAAAATAAACACAAACAGTAATTACTACTAGTAAATGTTTGCTTATGTTGTTGTTTGCATAATACTCTGTGGTATAAGAGGGACAGACACCTATGTTCTGTACATTACCTTGCAAAATAGAACTCGTCCCAAGGTTATGTACAGAACGCTGGTTAGCCCTAACTTACTGTTAACTTGACACTTCTATCGTGCGTTGTCGAAGCGTGGGCATTCCAGTCGCATTCCAAAAAGAAAACATTTGATATAGAAATATAAAAAATATATTGTTTTTTGTACTTGACTTGACACTGTACTTGACATGACCCAGCTAACACGTTACGTAACCACGACCAACCGTGACGTTATGGATTGGTAAAGTCATGACATAACCTTCTCAAAACGTTGTGGCAACGTTATCCGAAGGTAATTGCATGACCGCATAATTGGTAATCTTCCTTACCTCCTCAGCACGTCGCAGGAGCGTAATTACACGACGTACTGACAAGGTAACTACTTACGTACCGGTTTGGTAACGATCCTACGTAACTCCTACGTTATCTGAAGGAAATTAATGACCACATAATTGGTAATCTTCCTTACCTGCTCAGGATGTAGCAGAAACGTGATTACAGGACGTACTGACAATGTAACAACTTTCGTACCAGTTTGGTAACGATCTTACGTAACTACAACCGGGAAATATTAACTCCTATTTTCGTTGCTACAACGTACGTTGCTTACAATGTCATTATTGCCACCACATCGGAAACCACGTATTCCAAATTTCAAAGTTCACCTGAAGATATTTAGATTCACAAGAATTCCCCACTCACCGCAATTCAGACCAATTCAGATAGTTCTATATAATCTCCCACAACACAAACAGAATGTGTACACAAATTGTAAACTGCACGCGCAGATGTGCCACAGCTCGAGCGTCCCGCCATTTCTTGTTCGTTGTAGTTTGTACTCCTAAATAGTCGTCAGAAGTTTACAGTATCTCAGCAGACATAACCGGTGGCTATAGCACGTTTATTTTACTCCAGTTTAAGATAATTCTGATTCATGTTCTGATTTAGTCATGTCTGTGAGTTTTCACCAGTACTCTTCTGCTACTGTGGTTAGCCTACATTAGTAGTTATTGCTATTTAGAAATGTTATAATCATTGATGTTAATCATACTTTAGTTTTCTAGTCTAGCAATTTTCCAAATAAGTTATTTTTTAATTTAGTTGTGTAGCCTACATTATAGTACTGTAATATACCCAACTAACTACTGCAGGTAGCGCAAGTTTTCTTTTAAGTTATACCTGGTTAACTAGCTACTGCAGCTAGCAAACGGTACTGTACAACTACGCTAAACAAACATCAGTTTAATTCGTTAAGCCGACAGCATTTCTGGAGCACCGTCATCATTTCTGGACAAGGAATCTCAGGTAAGCGTATTTAACTTCTTTACAAAGCAGATAGATAACTATCTGTCATATAGCTAAAATCACTTTGGTAGTTCCCATTGAATTACAGTATTGTCTAGCAAGCCAACTAACGTTAGCTCAAACGTTAGCAAGCTACAGTACAGTAAGTCAACTACTTACTACTAGCTTTGTTGGTAAGTTTTTTCAAACGTAGATGAACATCGAGTCACCTCGCAAGTACTCAAATATAAAGATTTACTATGAGTTCCATAAGTAATGATTCAACAAGATATTTGACAAAATTCTAAAAGTGATATAAATAAATTATGAACTAATTGAATCAAATGGTTGACACTGTTTTATACTGTTTTAAAACTGTTTTTCATTGTCCATGTCCAGGTGCAGCAACGGGTCCAACGGCAGAGGAAGGTGAAGATAGAATTGAAGACCACTCAGACTCTTTTCTGACAACAAGGAAGAGTAAAGTGCCCGTCTTTGCTTGTGTGATTGTATTTTGTCAGTTGGATAATATTAATTGTTTGTTTCAATTTATAGTCCATGTTTTCTTATCTTCATAATTTCATAATTCTTCACCATTTGAGAAGAAAAGAACCCAATGAAAAGTAAAGCGTTCGTATTGGCTTGTGTTCTTATGTTTTAATTATTTGTAAAATGGCCAGTTTGATAATATTTCTAAATTTGATCAGTTGATAGCTGGAACAAAAATTTCAGTGATTGGAGGATAGAACTCTACTAGTGGAAAAAATAGCTGTTTATCATGGCTATTGCCATTCAAGACCTACAATTTCATTGGAGTTAACTAGATGAGATTTGCTACTTTATCCTTCCTGATGGTTAAGAAGTCCCACACAGTTCTGATATGAATTTCTGTGCTGTTGACCAACTTGGGTGTGTGAGGTGGGTGATAAATCAAATATGTTTTAAATTACATAAGTGTTCTTGTTTGTCTGTAAATGTATAAACTTTTTTGCTACATATACTTTTTTGCTACATGTGGGGCTCTTGTATATTACAGGTCATTTCATGTTCTTCACTAGGAGAAAATGTCTGGACTGATGATCTAACAGCATTGCCATTATTATATGTGGGAAGGGGTTGATAAAATAAATATATAATATATATACATAATACCTAAATGTAAAACTAAACGTCAGTGTAGAACCCTGCTAAAATGTGTTGTGCACATTTAAGAGTTCATGGAACAGTTGGAGCAGGTAAACACAAGGTTGGAGAAAACTGATGGACAGACATTAACTTAGCTGTACATATTCTAGCTGTAGGTATGAATATACAAATTGTGAGAGTAAAAAGGGCAATGAATGGTGAACTGGATAGGATTGCAGGGATTCGCGATTACCAACCGACAACTTTAGAGATATCACGTTGCCGCGACATGCTAGCAACCAACTGACAACGTCAATTAGTTACGTTGTAGCGACAACAAGAAAACTTTCACTTTTCCGGTTGTGACAACGTAACTGACAACGTTGCTGCTACCTCATTTCGGTCGCAAGTTAACGTCGTAACAACATTGTGACAACGGAAAATTGTTAGCTGGGGACATAGCATACGTCATCAGAAACATGCACTTCATTTCATTCGCGCTGTTAAAACAAATAATTTAATAGCCCACAGAATTTTAACTAAAGTTATTACACAACATGCAGTCACCCAGCCCTGGCGTCTTGTCTAATCCCGGAGTGTTTTGAATGTCTGGTGACGCGCCTGCGTTGTGTCTTTTTGCCTACAGCTGTCATTTTTTAGTATAACATGTATTTGAATTCTATTTTTGAGGGCATGTTTAAGTGTCTGGTATATTTTTGAAAAGACAATACATTCAAAACGTTCTTGGCAATTTGGTTTGGTTGATATTCAAAGTTTGACAGCCATGGAAAGTACAGTTGTGCTCGTAAGTTTGCATACCCTAGCAGAAATTGTGAAATTCTGGCATTGATTTTGAAAATATGACTGATCATGCAAAAAAAGTGAATTGAAAATGTATTTTCTTGTCTTGTATTTTCATATGATAGTGATCATATGAAGCCATTCATTATCACATAGTTGTTTGGCTCCTTTTTAAATCATAATGATAACAGAAATCACCCAAATGCCCCTGATCAAAAGTTTACATACCTTTGAATGTTTGGACTTGTTACAGATACGCAAGGTGACACACACAGGTGAAAATGGCAATTAAAGGTGAATTTCCCACACCTGTGGCTTTTTAAATTGCAATTAGTGTCTGTGTATAAATAGTCAATGAGTTTGTTAGCTCTCACGTGGATGCACTGAGCAGGCTAGATACTGAGCAGAAAATAACTGACAAAAGACCTTCGTAACTAAGTAATGGAACTTTATAAAGATGGAAAAGGATATAAAAAAATATCCAAAGCCTTGCAAATGCTAGTCAGTACTGTTCAATCACTTCTTAAGAAGTGGAAAATTCTGGGATCTCTTGATACCAAGCCAAGGTCAGGTAGACCAAGAAAGATTTCAGCCAAAACTGTCAGAAGAATTGTTCGGGATACAAAGAAAAACCCACAGGTAACCTCAGGAGAAATACAGGCTGCTCTGGAAAAATGCAGTGTGGTTGTTTCAAGGAGCACAATACGATGATACTTGAACAAAAATTAGCTGCATGGTCGAGTTGCCAAAAAGAAGCCTTTACTGCACCAATGCCACAAAAACACCTCACAGCTTCTGGCACACTGTAATTTGGAGTGACGAGACCAAAATAGAGCTTTATGTTCACAACCATAAGTGCTGTGTTTGGAGAGGGGTCAACAAGGCCTATAGTGAACAGAATTACCATCCCCACTGTGATGCATGGTGGTGGCTCACTGATGTTTTGGGGGTGTGTGAGCTCTAAAGGCACGGGGAATCTTGTCAAAATTGATGGCAAGATGAATGCAGCATGTTATCAGAAAACACTGGCAGACAATTTGCATTCTTCTGCACAAAAGCTGCGCATGGGACACTTGGACTTTCCAGCACGACATTGACCCTAAGCACAAGGCCAAGTTTACCATCCTGTGGTTACAGCAGAAAAAGGTGAAGGTTCTGGAGTGGCCATCAGTCTCCTGACCTTAATATCATCGAGCCACTCTGGGGAGATCTCAAACGTGCGGTTCATGCAAGACGACCAATGACTTTGCATTACCTGGAGGCATTTTGCCAAGACGAATGTGCAGCTATACCACCTGCAAGAATTTGGGGCCTCATAGACAACTATTACAAAAGACTGCATGCTGTCATTGATGCTAAAGGGGGCAATGCACAGTATCAAGAACTATGGGTATGCACACTTTTGAACAGGGGTCAGTTCATTTTTTTCTTTGTTGCCATGTTTTGTTTTATGATTGTGCCATTCTGTTATGACCTACAGTTGAATGTGAATCCCATAAGAAATGAAAGACATGTATTTTGCCTGCTCACTCATGTTTTCTTTACAAATGGCACATATATTACCAATTCTCCAATGGTATGCAAACTTTTGAGCACAACTGTAGCATGCGAACAATGTACCTGAGCCACATAACGTTGAAAATGTTCCAGTGCTGCACACACCATTAAATATGTTACATGCTAAGCTAGCTAGCTAACTAGCTGTTGATGAGTAAATTAACATGAGCTTTTACTAATTCTCAGAACCGCCAGCTGCCGCAATGTCCACAGCTAATCAAAATGGCCTGTTGTTGAGAAAATGGGCTGGCGGGCAGGCAGGCCATATATCATTTTGGAGTGTTATTATAACTTTTTGAAGCACATTTGTGTCACAGAGGGGATAGCCTCCCTTAACTAAATATCTGTGCTACTTGTCAAAAACAGGAAACATCCTTTGACCTCTAAATTTACACATCATATTACTAAAAATAATCTAGACAGGTTGTATCTTACAAACTTAAATGCAATGTTCCATCAGTAAGGTAGCTAGCTGCCATAGTAATATTTATGGAGAGAGTAATGTAACATAGTAATGTTTATGAAGCAGTAACTGCCTTGTTCTGCCCTAATTCAATACATTATCGAGAAAGCCCGACCACACTGGAAGCTCAGCTGTTCCATAATAACTTTGGCGCTTGGGTGCACAAGACGCGTATTGTGGGAGGTGATTGGTTGATAGACTAAACAGATGAAGCCTAATGCCTAACACACTTGAATGTTCTCATAACTTCTCTGATTGGCCAAGACTGATGCGTTGTTCTACTAGACTTTCCAAGCATAAGAGCAGAGGTTTTTTCAATTATGCGTTTATAGGATTGCTTTCATTTGGTTGTTTGTTTGTGACATGCATTTCTTATCTTTCATTTAAAAACATTAACAAACCTAGGTTTTTTTTTTCTTTTCACATAGTTTATGTTTTGAGCATGATAACATCTGATGTGGTTTTCTTGTTTCAATCAACAAATAGCCTCTGTTTAAGCTCATTATGAAGAAGGTATTGGCAATTGGATTACATTAATTCATTTAATGAATACACCATGAGGGGCTTATACACAATGCCTTTGGTCTACCCCATTCAGTGATATTATTTCTCACATTGTCTTGCTTTAACCACTGCGAAAAGCTAAGTCTCTCTTTTATTCCTCTTGTCAAGTCCATGTCCAATATGTCTTGTGTCATGTTGCCAGAAGGCCTCATTTGAGCCCACAGGTCTAATCTTCATAGGGAGGGATGAAACCAGGAGGAACAAATCTGTGGTGATTACCTCATAGTCCCTTTCTTCCCTTCCAGCTATTTCAAAGCACCTGCCAGCAACTCCCACAATACAGTCCTCAGTTCCCTGCAGATTTTCACCATTAATTCTAGATTAGCAAGATTTTGTGGATTCCTTGAGCCTCATGCCAGAGGCTTCATGAAAACCTGGGTACAGAATGAAATGCTGGGTTCTATTTATTAGCACACATCAACCAAGTTTAGGTTAGTCCATTTTCGTCTCTACCTGTTTTTTCGGGATTCTTAGTGGATAAACCTCTGTTAAAAGAGAGCAGGGTGGTTGGGGTTTAAACTTGGTAAGGATGGGGTTAATGGGTGAAAGGTACTGTAGACTGAAGTTTCTGGACCTCAGGCTCAGCCGGATACTGCACCAAAGCAGATTGCTCTGAAGTAACCTTGACTAAAGGGATTTAGAAATGGATGTCTTATCCTTATGCTACGAATGGTTGTTTGTTAAACCAGTCTAATAAGAAAAGCATTTTTTTCATTTAGCATGCTCAGAGATTTTTTGCATCTATTAGGTGAGTTACTGTAATAGTAAAAACCTGTTACTTTTTCAGTTTAGTGCAGTTCATCATTATACTGAAACTCAGCAAATAATATCTGGTTGAAAATGTCTGGCAGCCAAAGCTTTTCACGGAATTTGTAAGTAGTATGGTACAACGACTGTACTAAATATATCTTCTGGACTTTTTTTGGCCACTGGTTGTCAAAGGGTTGTCAAACCACAACTGGTCCCTGGAAATTGTATGCTTTGTTATGTATGTGCCAACATGTTCCCCATGTAATCAAAACCATCCGCTTTCAAATTTGAAATGTCATGGCTGACAAGTAAGATAATGATTCTACTTACATAGATTTTACAAAATAGAACAAAAAATGGAATAGTCCGGAATTGATCTTATGTTATATGTTATGTTAAATCAATAGCACCAAAGTTATTGTATCAATCAGTATTTCCAAAGGTTTGTTTGAAAGTTCTGTTTCGCTTGAGGTAACTTTGTCACCAACATTCAGTATCACCAACTGGATGATTCTGAATTATTATGATTATTTATGGTATACACCATAATGTCAGGGGAAATGAGCAGGGGTTAATGACATTTATGGATCCCCACATGATCCCGGAGTAATTGTCCTTTTTTCTTCTATATGGGTGGTGAAAGTCAGGGGAATTGAGCCATGATGAAACTTAGAACAGGATTTAAATTGTTTTTATGAAACACTGTTCAGTTCACTTTAGGGAAACTTAGAATATATATTTCTATCCTTGAGTTTATTCCATTTATTGCTCTGTGTTTAGTCATTTTTCATTGTTTTGTGTGTGTATCCTAAGCTGTTAACCCATAAATATTTTACAGCTTCATAATCTAAATGTCAGTGTTTAAAACATACATATTACTGGTTTAGATATACACTACAGTTCAAAAGTTTGGGGTCACAGTTTACGGTTATATTAAATAAAAATAAAATAAAACAGTTTACGTTTATATTGCGACTGTTTCTGGTGGATGTTCGAAGTACGCGTCTGTGCATGCGTTTTGGGTCAGGATAGACAAACACATTTGCTGGCTTAACATACTGCAGTTATGTTATAGTAAGACTTAACTGAAACTGTATACAGTTATATTGCGACTGTTTCTGGCATGGAAAAGTTCATCTTCAGTCTCGCTAGCAATTGCTCAATTCTTATGATTATTCCTAGGAAGTTAGTAGATACTAGTAAGCCTATTACTGGCTAATAAGCTGTTAAAACGGCCAGTGGCAAAAGCAATACAGTTCATAGACGCTATGGTGGAGGTAGACTTAATAAGAAACGTTTAACACAATCCTCAATGGAGTCTAGAGACTGCTGAAACGTAATGCCGTGGCGTAGTGGTTAAAGACAGTGCCTCTCATGTGGAAGACCTAAATTAGAATCTATTGAGAGCACCGACATGTATAAATTATTTCTGGTAGATTCCACGATTCTCTCGTCTTTTCACTTGATGAAAAAGTTAGTTATCATCGCCTTTATTGATAGTTACTGTATAAATGTAATTCACGAATGAAAGAAAAAAGTATGTTGTTTTGCCATGAAAGAAAACAAATATGTTCTTATGCCATGAAATGAAATAGCTTTGGCAGACTCGCTAGCAATTGCTCAATTCTTATGACTATTCCAGTAAGTTAGTAGATACCGGTAAAGCTTATTAATGGCTAATACGCTGTTAAAACGGTCAGTGACAAACGGGCTATTTGTGGTGGAGGTAAACTTAGTAAGAAACGTTAGTCAGTTTAACTGTATCAGTGTCATTCACGAATGGCCAATTAACTATTAAAACGGCCAGTGGCAAAAGATGGTTTGTTCAGGATATACAGATGCTGGGTGTCAGTGTAGACAAGAGGCTATACTGACAGCCAGCAAACGTACAGCTCCATGGTGAATGATGCAGCCTTTCATGTGGGCTATCCAAGTTCAAATCTCGAGATGGCAACACTTTCTATTGCGGGCCGACTGAACTAGGCTTACCTGGTTTCTTGTTTCCAGAGCTGTATGTTGTTAAATTCCCGCAAAAAATTTGTATGCCGCCACCTGGTGGTTGGTTGATGTGTTCTGCAAGAAAAGAGCGGGATGCTGGAATTTCACCACAGATTGTTCCAGAATGTCTGTGGGTGAGTTGGTAGATGAACGCTCTTGGGATTAAAATAGCACTAAAGTTATTTAAAAGTAATAAGATCCATAGTTTCTGTCAAACATTACTGAGTAGTTGTATTTATAACATGGTTTGATTATTTGGTGTTGAATAACCCATTTATGTTACTTATTTAGGACTTTCTAAGAATACAGGTTTCCGTATGGGTTTTATGCTACTGAATTTCACGTCTTTAAGAACGTTGTTCTCTATAGGTGTTTCAAGCTAGCCAAGGTATTCATGATTTTAATTGGAAATATATTTCTTTAGGAATGCTGTTTTTCTCCCTTTAAACAGAATTCAGCTGCATAACCCAGTGGAAAAGGACAGTGATAATCAGGTGATGTGTGGGCAGTGACAACAGGAATCATCAGGCAGCAACTTGATCTGCAACACAACCAGGAGGACATTGGACATGGACAGTCACAAATCATTTTGGCCAGGTAGACCTGAGGCGTGGTCCAAGAGGTCATGTCCTCGTAAGGTTAAATAGTACATCAGGAAAGTTAGACAGCATTCACTGGATTCACAAGGACACTTAAGCATACTTTTCAGACCAACCCTGGTCCCTCGTCACATAAACTAAGACAACGTAAAGATTGGGACTTATTACTCAAATTAATTTCATAAAGCCCCATTTACATCAGCATTTATCACCAGCCCAGAAACCCAAAAGAGTGATCAACAACAAGAGTAGATTCACAGTGGCTAGAAAAAAACTCACTAGTCCCACCAAACATAAAGAATTACAGCGTAATAATTATGGACTGAGATGGTGGGGTGGGGTGTGTGGAGACAGTTTCACCATCCTAAGGGCGGTGTAGTAGCTAGGAGGTGTCCTCCTCCGGGTTTGTCCTCCTCCAGGTTTGGGTTAGACGACAGTCCTCCCAGTGGATTGCGTAACCTCCAGGCTAAACTGAATCATAGTTTATTGTAGTGCAAAAACTAGGGACTGAGACAGGGGCTGGAGACTCTCCAAGTGGTTGGGGGTGTGGAACCCAGTATGCTTTGGCATAGATTTTACGAGTGTGGATGTTACACATGCAGGTACCCTGTATGTGCGTTGGTGTTTCTCCCCTCCTGCCGTTTCCCCAGTTGTCCCTTATGTTCCTGATTGTGCTCGTTGGTGTTTCCCACCTGGCAGTCATGAGTGCATCGCCTGACTGCTGAGGTGGACCAATCAGTGGACACCCATCCTAATTGCACCACCTGTTCTTTTTTCTTGTACCCAGTCACATCACACATCCCTGGTTTAAAAACCCAGTCAGTTGGTTATCCCAGAGAGACTCTTTTGCTTTACCCCACATGGACATAGACACTCTTGAGATACATACCCATTTGATAGACAGACACTTTGTTCATACATACATCACTTAGTTTAGCACATACATCTCACTTTGTCCTGTTTCATGTGAGTATGTATTGCTGTGGTGTTTTGTTTGGTGTTGTCTAGTCAATTGTTTGCTGTTAGTCCTTGTTCAACCTGTGTGTTTTGTTTATCCCTGTGTCCCTGGGAAAAGTTTTTTTTTAGCAAGTTGCCCTTGGGCATACCCAACCCGTAGGAACTATATTATTTCATTTCTTGTGTCCAGCTCAGCCCCTTTTCCCTAACCCCTTTGCCGTGTGTTTATAATAAACGTTTTATGTTTGACGGTAGCTTTGGTTCTCTGTGTCGTTTGTTCTCACTGTTCATTTACACTACACTATTTTGCATGAGTTTTATGTTACGGGTTTCTGTACCATCCACCCTAGACTGCTAGAGCCACAGGGTTCATAACATAACGTGGGGGCTTATCCGGGATATCTCAATGATACCTATGCCACTCATGCGACTTGGTGTCTAGTTCAGTGTTGAACTGTGCAGCTGTGATTGTGTGATCGGCTGGTGTAGTGTTCGGTATATGTTGGCTCGTGTTGCTGGCTTACGATGGCTACTTTTGATTTGGATGCCTTTTTGGCTAACCCGTGGATTTACTGGCTTTGGCTGACCATTTTTCTGTTCTCATACCGAAGAGTTTAATTAAAGCGGAGGTCAGAAAACTTGTGTTAGACGTTTTGATGATGGAGCAGGTGCTTGTGTTGCCGCTTCCTGAGCCTGCTGCTACTGTTCGGGATGTGGCTGCTGCTCCTGTAAGCCCATCCATGTCTGAGGACGAGGGCGAGGCCAAGGCTCCAGCCACACTGCCCCGTTTTGACCCACTCTCCCCGCTGTCAGACAGTGATGCCAGAAGGGATGTCCGTTCGACACAGCTCCAAGTGGAGGCGGAAGAGAGCACAGATCAGGCGAGAAACTCTCCAGTTGGAGATGTGCAAACTCGAGGCAGAACAGGAGTCGCGCAGACTCGAGGCAGATAGGAGTCGTGCAGACTCGAGGCCGAACAGGAGACACGTAGGCTAGAACAGGAGACGCGCAAACTCGAGGCAGAGCAGGAGACACGTAGACTAGAGCAGGAGACACGTAGACTTGATCAAGAACTGGAGATGCGTAGGCTTGACCAAGAGTTGCGTAAGATGGAACTGGAGGCAGAGACAGCGAGGTTAGCCTCTGCTCGTGCAGTGCCTGCTAGTGAGCCATCCTCACCAGCGGGGTCTTCTACACTTTTGATATTAGCAGACAGATCGCCTTGGTACCAGTGTTCAGAGAGTCAGAGGTTGACTCTTATTTTAACGTTTTTGAGCGTATAGCGGTAGCATTGAAATGGCCTGAAGAGGTATGGTGCTTACTGCTCCAGTTTAAATTGACGGGCAAAGCCCAAGAGGTTTTGTCAGCGCGACCTCTTCAAGACAGTTTGAATTATGACGTGGTCAAAGCAACTGTTCTTCGTGCCTACGAGCTTGTTCCTGAGGCATATCGACGGAGATTTAGGTCTCATAAAAAGTCATCTACCCAGACTTACGTGGAGTTTGCTAGAGACAAGGGAAATCTGTTTGACAAATGGCTCACTGCTAGTAAGGTGACTGATTTTAATTCTCTTCAGGAGTTACTCTTGTTGGAGGAGTTTAAAAATTGCTTACCCGAACGCATTGTTGTTTACCTAAACGAACAGAAAGTGCACTCACTGTTGGAAGCTTCTGTATTGGCAGATGAATTCGTGTTGACGCACAAGAGTGTATTCCCGGCTCGTACGGAGAGTAGGGCTGCAGAGCCACCGGCTCCTAACTCTAGTCGACCAACAGTACATCAAACTCGGCCGAAAGACGTACATCAATGCTTTTATTGTCATCAGCCATAACATGGTTAATGAGTGCTTCCTGCTGAAACACAAAGAAGGGGCGCCTCTGCACGCCAAGCTGCCAACAGGTGTTGGGCTAATTCATACTGTTGTTAGGCCAGTGAAACGACAGGTGCCTCATGGTAAATGTGGCTTGAAGGTTCCAGTCCCAGATCGCAGTTATGAACCATTCATATTTGAGGGCTTTGTGTCCCTATCAGATAACGATGTGTCTCAGCGTCCGGTTAGGATCCTTAGAGATACTGGTGCGGCGCAGTCATTCATCCTATCTGACACGTTGCCCTTCTCCGAAACTACATACTGTGGATCCAGTGTGTTAGTCCAGGGAATTGAAATGGGAATTGTCCCAGTGCCATTGCACTTTGTGAACGTACTCTGAGCTAGTCAGTGGATTGTTCAGAGTTGGAGTACGTCCTACGTTGCCAGTAAAAGGGGTGACATTTGTAATGGGCAACGATATTGCCGGTGGAAAGGTGATACCCATATTGGAGATGTTGGATAAATGTGACGAGTCTCTTTCAGAGGAGCTGGCACAGCGTTATCCACGTGTTTCCCACTTGTGCCGTCACACGTGCTCAGGCACGATGAATGGGTGACGTGATAGATTTGTCAAACGCTATTCTGTCTAGAGAGTTTGACCAAGAGGATAGCTTGTGTGCTACCTCTGGTAAACTGGTGGGGTCTGAAAAACAGCCCAGGATCGGGAAGAATGTGGACCGTGTTGCTGTTGCAATACAGTTACCAGTAACTCGTGAGCAGCTGGTTGCTAACCAAAAGGGTGACAATAGCCTTGCTAACTGATTTTCTAGTGTTGTCTCAGTGGAGGAGCTTAAGAAGAAAAACATGGCATACTTCATTGATGGTAATCTCCTCATGTGCAAATGGACATCCCATGGTGACGCCGGTGGAGATTGGAATGCTATTTACCAAATAGTGGTTCCTACAGCCTTTTGACAAACTGTTTTATCCCTTGCTCATGATCACCAGTGGTCCGGTCATTTGGGAGTCACAAAGACTTATGATCGGGTTCTGCAACATTTCTTTTGGCCCGGTTTAAAACAGGATGTGGCTCAGTACTGTCGGACATGCCACACCTGTCAGGTAACTGGAAAACCAAACCAGGTTAATCCTCCCGCTCCTCTTTGTCCCATACCCGCCATAGGCGAACCCTTCGAACATGTGGTTGTTGATTGTGTTGGACCATTACCGAAAACAAAAGCTGGTAACCAGTTTCTGTTGACGATTATGTGTGTGGCCACACGATACCCAGAGGCCATTCCTCTGCGAAGGATTACTGCTCCGGTGGTGAGCAAAGCCTTGATTAAATTATTTTCAACATTTGGGTTACCTAAGGTGGTACAAACTGATCAAGGTTCAAATTTCCTTTCTAAGCTTTTCAAACAGGTGTTAAAAACCTTGTCAATAACGCATCGTGTGTCAAGCGCATATCACCCAGAGTCTCAGGGTGCGCTTGAACAGTGGCATCAGACACTGAAGTCTATGCTCCATAAATATTGTTTGGAATCCGAGAAGGATTGGGAGGAGGGAGTTCCTCTAGTTTTGTTTGCTGTCCATGAGACGGTACAGGAATTCCTAGGGTTCAGCCCGGCTTAACTAGTGTTTGGACACACAGTCAGAGGACCTATGAAAGTCCTTAAGGATCAGTTTTTATAAGAAGGAATGTGTGCAAAGGACAATGTGTTAGACAGCGTGAGGCGCTTTCGTGAGCGCCTACATGGCGCCTTGTGTTGCCTGTACCAGATGCATGATTTCTTTTCTATCCTGTGTGGATGCCCTTGCACATTGAAAGTGTTCTGTATACTTTTTATGTCTTGTGTCGCAAACCATAGTAGGTTTGCTCTTTTAAGGGTGGGAGTGTTACGCATGCAGGTACCCTGTATGTGTGTTTGTGTTTTTCCCCTCCTGCCGTTTCCCCAGGTGTCCCTTATGTTCCTGATTGTGCTTGTTGGTGTTTCCCACCTGGCAGTCATGAGTGCATCGCCTGACTGCTGAGGTGGACCAATCAGTGGACACCCATCCTAATTGCACCACCTGTTCATTTTTCCTGTACCCAATCACATCACACATCCCTGGTTTAAAAACCCAGTGAGTTCTCCCAGAGAGACTCTTTTGCTTTACCCCACATGGACATAGACACTCTTGAGATACATACCCTTTTGATAGACAGACACTTTGTTCATACATACATCACTTAGTTTAGCACATACATCTCACTTTGTCCTGTTTCGTGTGAGTATGTATTGCTGTGGTGTTTTGTTTTGTGTTGTCTAGTCAATTGTTTGCTGTTAGTCCTTGTTCAACCTGTGTGTTTTGTTTATCCCTGTGTCCCTGGGAAATGTTTTTTTTTAGCAAGTTGCCCTTGGGCATACCCAACCCGTAGGAACTATATTATTTCATTTCTTGGGTCCAGCTCAGCCCCTTTTCCCTAACCCCTTTACCGTGTGTTTATTATAAACATTTTATGTTTGACGGTAGCTTTGGTTCTCTATGTCGTTTGTTCTCACTGTTCATTTACACTACACTAATTTGCATGAGTTTTATGTTACGGGTCTCTGTACCATCCACCCTAGACTGCTAGAGCCACAGGGTTCATAACAGTGGAACTCTACTGGGAGATGGAACACCATTATTCCTAAGGATATACCCTCATTTGGTGTTTTGATGATGGCGGTGGAGAGCGCTGTTTAACACGTCAGTCTGAAATCTCCTATAGGCATTCAACTGGGTTGAGAGCTGGTGACTGCAAGGCATATGATGTACATAATCTTCATACTCATCAAACCATTCAGTGATCCCTTGTGCAGTGGGGATGGGGGCATTGTATTCCTGGAAGAGACCCAATAATAAACCCTCTTTCAAAGTTACTTAGATTTTTTTTCTCTTCTCGCGATTTTGATCCAAAATCGAAGTCAACTGCTAGTTGTTTAATATTATCATCTAGTGCACCTGTATGGAAGCGTCTGCATTTATTATTTTCCTCCGCTCATTTATTCATGATTATCTTTTCATTTCTCACCTGGCTGATTTTTTTTTAGTATACTTTGTTTCCATACATGTATGTTTAGTTTTTTACACATTTTATTGTGTAATCAGAAAAGGATTGAAATCAGGAGTTTCTGACTGTGAACAACACAAAAAGTCCATAATGTCTAAGTGAAAAACAAAATCTGCCAATTGTTCTAAAGAAATACAAAATATAAAATAATTGATTAAGTCTAATAAGTATTCACCCCATTTGCTATGACATAACTGAATGCCACCAATTGCCTTTAAAATTCACGCTATTATTGGAGTCCGCCTGTATGCAATTAAGGTGTTTCACATTATTTCAGGTTAAATAAACCCGTCTTTGGAAGGTTCTGCAGTTGGTAGGTACAATTTTATACAAAATCTACAACATGAGGACAAAGAAATGTTGAATATCCCCCGAGCACAGTAAAGTCCATTATTAAGAAATAGTGAGGATATTGGTATCCGGGCAAGAAGGGCACTCGTCAGTGAGGCCACGAAGAGGCCTCTGGCAACTCTAAAGAAGGTACAATCTTCCACGGCTGACCTAGGAGGTTCACAAAAGTAGCCTTTATGAAAGAGTGGCATAAAGAAAGTGGAGAAAGATTCTATGATCTGGTGAGATCAAAATATAGCTTTTTGGTCACAGGGTTAAGTTCTACGTTTGATGCAAGCCTACTGTAACACTGTACATCATCCTGAGAACAGCGCCCCAGCTGTGAAGCATGGTGGTGGCATTATCATGCTATTGGGATGCTTTTATGTGTCAGGGCCTGGAAGGGCAAAACGGATGCAGCAGAGTACATAGAAATCCTGAAAGAAAACATGTAAAGTCTGCAAGAGCCCTGGACATGGGAGAAAATTCAAATGCCAACAGGACAATGAACCCAATCAGACAGCAAAAGCACACTGATGTGGTTTAAAAACAAAAAGGTGAATGACTGGGAATGGCCTAGTAAAAGGCCGGACCAGAAATCATTTATGGATATATGGAATGACTCAAAAATAGCTGTTCATCAAAGATCCCAGTCCAAACGAACAGAGCTTGAGCAATTTTGCAAAGAAGAGTTGGCTGTCCCCAAATGTGCAAAGCCGGTGGAGACTTATTTAATAGACTCTTGGCTGTTAATTGCTGCCAAAGGTTCCTCTACCAAATATTGACTAAAAGGGGTGAACGCTTAAGCAATCAATTGTTTTGTATTTGTAATTCATTTCGAACATTTTTTTCATTTTATTTTTAACTTTGGCATTATGATTTTTTTTTATCAGTGGTAAAAATGGATTATATGTATGCTCAAAACAGCAGACCTTTTGAGTGCAGATTCTGTGTGATTAAACATAATTTATGAAAAAAATCTTTCTCTGTGGATTATCATAGCAGTTAATAATTATTTAACAAACCAGCTCATGGTGGCTTCCAGGTCTGATGTACAGTATAACAATGAGCCGGGATTTCCAGACCCATATGTAGAGAGTTACTAGACTGTAACTGGAAACTTATAAAATATTTAATCTTTAGTCAAAAATCAGTGGCAGATTTTTAGCCTCTCTGAGGCATTCTGTTTTATAGGTAATGTAACTGTTGATGTGTCAACGCAGACATCCTAAAATTACCGTTTGTACTAACAGCATTACCAAAACAGTGAATACAAACAGTTAACAGCAGGGGGCACTACTGTAACAGAGTAGAGGAAAAAAATTTTTTCAACCTGAGCCTGGATAGCTGTGGGGTGTGGGCCCAGTATTAACACACCAAACTTAAGAAATTAAAAACAAAGTTATTGTTTGATATTTTGTTAAGGTTTTACAATATGACTGTTTTTTACTTGCATATGTGCAACGATATTTACCGGTTTGGCCTGAGTTTTTAATTTGGGAACACCACCTCCCAAATTACAAATTTTAGTGTGAATTTTAGTTTTTCATTCTTCTCCTAAATGTATTTGTGGGTGCCTACACTGTTCATCTTAGAAACATGCATGCAGCTTGTGAAAAACTTCTGTAAGTACTAGGATGGATCTAATTTCTACACACCCTCTTGGTCTGCTGAACAGAGATGTTAACACCAATACATCTCATTCAGCAAAAAGTATACACCACTAACTAAAATTGCTTTCGTAAGTGTATAAGAGCAGGAATCCTCTTTGCCTGGCAGGCAATGGCAAGACTACAACTGCATTTAATAACATGGAAAAGTATTTCAAGAAACCTTGCATGTTGCCAGTCAGGTATAACTGAGAGTGGCTGTCTATAGCTGGAGTATTTTAGTTTTTTATTCTTGTAACCGAACTAGTATTATGTGAACCCAATGAATACATGTCTTAGAACAGGTCACACAGGTTTCAGAACACCTGTCGAAAATGGTTAGCTACATGAAATAGGACAGTGACTTTGCCAAAATACTGCCAGTGTATGTGGGATAAAGGGTAGAAGAGAATATGGCTCTGCCTTAATAGAGAAACAGTTTGTAATGTTTTGATTCAGTATGTGGGAGGGTTTTCTAACTTTGTTTTGCTTTGGTAAGGGTTCGGTGTGTTTTATTGGGCGCAGGGGAGGGGAGTGCGTTTTTTTCTCTGGTTTACATGTGTCTTTTTTGCAGGTTTTACTATATAATTTATTCCATCTTTGTCAAATGTCCATGTGCATTTGTGTGACTCCCTTATCAAGTACTATTTGTGCTTCCCTTATTCCCTACACTTTTCCACCTCTCTTACTGTAGCACAGGTCAATATAGTCCACCAGTCAACTGTCCATCCTGTCCATCATCCAAAGTGACAATAGTGGTAAATGGATTGTTTGCTTGATATGCAATATATTAACAATCATACCACAATGATGCAATACGTCCTGCTAATTGACTGTGACATTTTATTGATTTGGATTAGTTATGGGTCTACTCTCAATATAATTTTATTTTCAGAAAGGTATAGTAGCAGGCTGCATTTTACTTCTGTCTGTAGCATTTTTCTATTCTTCCAAGTCATTGCATTACTGTGGCCACATAAGCTCATTCTCCCAGCTTTCCCAAGTTTATTCAGAAAAGATTAATGCTAGTTCTGCCACTTTCACAATCCAAGCAGCCATACAGCTGAAACATTTGTCATTTAACTTTAAAATGCATAGACACCAGTGACATTATTTTAATATGATTTGCCTATTTGGCTACCACTCATAGTTCCATCATCAAACTGTGCATATCTGTACAAAAAAAAATAATACCAAAACGATCACAAATAAAATTCTGAGTACGTTTCACATGTACCTCTTTGATTGTGGTGTTGAAAATGCTAAACATGATGTGGAAAAGATCTAAATCTGTCATCTTATTCAGGTATGTCCTGTTACTTGTGCATTGGCACAGCAACCTGTTGGTGGAAAAATTGCTGTATATATTTTATAGAAGTATAAAATCAAGATCTTTAAAATGTGATTTTCCACTAGAATGGAATCATCGTGGGGGAGAGTGAGCTTGTCAACAGTGGTCAGAGAACATTTAACCTTTTGATCTGTAGCCTCTAACTTGCATTCACTTCTCCACAAAACAATGCTGAAATTAATAACCCCCTTTATAAACACATGGCTGCTACAATTATTGTAGCAGCCATCTTGTTATTTGTAGCCGTAATTATTTATATTTTAGATAATTTCTAAAATAGTGTCCGTGTATATTGACTAAATGTAAGTCAGTAGTAATTGCACAAATAACCAATGTGACTGACTACCGGTATTCATGGCACATAACCATTTACATACTGTAATGTTGAGTTAGAATGGACTAGAATGGACTTCAATGTTCATGTATGTGTCTTGTTTTTGTTTAACCTTTAAATACTAAAAATCAGTGGACAGCTTAAAATGATGGCTTGCTCTTCTGATTGTCACTCGGTAATGGGAGAATCATATGGACAGACGGGTGAAGGAAGAAAGAGAACCTGCCCCATGTCACCCACCAGCAGCAGTTCATGCAAAGGGCCGGAACTGCACACAAAGCCTGTCATGTGAGGGGGTTGGTGAGGCATTGGAGGTCGGGGCAGAGGTGCATTAGAGGGAGGGCCCCACCATGAGAGCACTTAACTGGCTAAGAATGCTGGGAAGAAAAAGGGGTGGAGGTGGACCCGCAAGTACAAAGCCTGAGTAATAGGCAGACATTTTTTATGCTTGTTTGTCTCCTTCTTTAAAAGCTTTACAGTACTTTTTTCCTCAGGAGATGGATTGCATTGTATTGAAATGATCCGCGTTCAGAAGGACCCATATGGTCGGCCATTTAAAGGATACCGTCTGGTAGCGGCTGCCATGGCGTGGGGCCCAGCGCTAATCCCTTGCTTTTTGAAGCGCACACGGTGGAGCCTAGACCCTATTAGAGAGGGCTGTGTACCAGAGGGCCATCGCAAGCACTGGGCGGAGTTCCTTGGACTGAAACAGCCATGCTCGTCTCCCTCTGCCATGATTGGCAGCTCGGTTTTTCCCCCACGTGAGTAGGCCCTGTCCTTATTGATTCCCCTCCAACGCCTAATTCCATTAATCAGAGCAATTTCCCTGTGGGCAGTGGTTTATTTCCGTCATCAAATGCCTGATGAAATCTTTAGATGGCGCCGTATTAGGGCCAATCCCCAACAAATAGCTGATAGTGTTAACCAGTCACAAGCTGCGCCGGAGCGGAGCGTGCCCCTCTAATTTGAAAGCAAGTGAGGTGATAATGCGGTGTGTCATCCTTTTGTGGGCGCGCATTAATGCCACTGCCGGCCGAGATGGCGATTGACGACAAATCGACTCTTTCCAACGGCAGTGAAACAAACAGGAAACGGGATGAGAATGGGGACAATGCGAAAAATAAGGAAAATTGACCGGCTAACTGTGGAATGACCGTGGCCTTTAATTCGTTATAGCTCCTAACGGGGAGGGACTAATGCATCACCAGCTTAGAATTAATTTGCATTTCAGTCCGTCTACCTCCTTCACCCCCCTTTCTCCATCTCACTTGTTGGTCTCAAGCTGAGCTATTGGTTGGGCATTAGTTGCAATAAACTGGAGTTAAAAACATTTGTTTTTTATACCATGCAAATGGGACAGATAGTTTCACTGCTATAAAACCCAGCTTTAAACTACAGGAGATGTATCTTGGGGTCGACATCTAATTTTACTGAATGTCTGAAAAAAACATGCCATGTTGCATGTAGAGACATTTATGATGACATGCAGTACAGTTGACATAACAATTTATGTCACTTACCCACCTATGAATAATATGTCTTGCCATCGTATTAATACAATTTATTTAAGGTATTTAAGTTATGAGGCAGGTATTAAATGTAAACTGCAGGTTTGGCAGTGTCATTTGGGTCAATACTATTTGCTTTTTATTTTATTTAGTGTTGAAAAATTATTAAAAGCACTAGTACTGTTGCACTACAATTTCATATACAACACATCTACAGTGGATATAAAAAGTCTACACACCCCTGTTAAAATGCCAGGTTCTTGTGATGTAAAAGAATGAGACAAAGATAAATCATGTCATAACTTTTTCCACCTTTAATGTGACCTATAACGTGAACAATTCAATTGAAAAACAAACTGAAATTTTGAGGGGGAAAAATAAAAAACTCACAATAACCTGGTTGCTTAAGTGTGCACTCCCTTAAACTAATACTTTGTTGAAGCACCTTTTGATTTTATTTACCCACTCTTCTTTGCAAAAGCGCAAATCTGTTAGATTGCGAGGACATCTCCTGTGCACAGCCCTCTTCAGATCACCCCACAGATGTTCAATTGGATTCAGGTCTGGGCTCTGGCTGGGCCATTTCAAAACGTTAATCTTCTTCTGGTGAAGCCATGCTTTTGTGGATTTGGATATGTGCTTAGGGTCATTGTCGTGCTGAAAAGTGAACTTCCTCTTCATCTTCAGCTTTCTAACGGACGCCTGAAGGTTTTGGGCCAAAATTGCCTGGTATTTGGAACTGTTCATAATTCCCTCCACCCTGACTAAGACCCCAGTTCCAGCTGAAGAAAAACAGCCCCAAAGCATGATGCTGCCAACACCATGCTTCACTGTGGGTATGGTGTTCTTTGGGTGATGTGCAGTGTTGTTTTTGCTCCAAACATACCTTTTGGAATTATGGCCAAAAAGTTCAACCTTGGTTTCATCAGACCATAACACATTTTCCCACGTGCTTTTGGGGGACTTGATGTTTGTTTTTGCAAACTTCAACCAGGCTTGGATGTTTTTCTTTGTAAGAAAAGGCTTCCGTCTTGCCACCCTACCCCATAACCCATTCATATGAAGAATACGGGAGATTGTTGTCACATGTAGCACACAGCCAGTACTTGCCAGAAATTCCTGCAGTTCCTTTAATGTTGCTGTAGGCCTCTTGGAAGACTCCCTGACCAGTTTTCTTCTCGTCTTTTCATCAACTCTGTTGTGCCATATTTTCTCCACTTGATGATGACTGTCTTCACTGTGTTCCATGGTATATCTAATGCTTTGGAAATTCTTTTGTACCCTTCTCCTGACTGATATCTTTCAACAATGAGATCCCTCTGATGCTTTGGAAGCTCTCTGTGGACCAGGGCTTTTGCTCTGAGATGCAACTAAGAAAATGTCAGGAAAATCCTACTTGCTGAACTTTATTTGTGATTAATCAGAGTCACTTTAAATGATGGCAGGTATGTAATGACTTCTATTTAACATGAGTTTGAATGTGATTGGTTAATTCTGAACACAGCCACATCCCCAGTTATAAAGAGGGTGTGCACACTTATGCAACCAGGTTATTGTAAGGTTTTTATTTTTCATTTTTCCCCCTTGAAGATTTCAGTTTGTTTTTCAATTGAATTGTTCACATTATAGGTCACATTAAAAGTGGAAAAATTTCTGACATGATTTATCTTTGTCTCATTCTTTTACATCACAAAAACCTGGCATTTTCACAGGGGTGTGTAGACTTTTTATATGCACTGTAAGTATACCGCTGCCAATATTACAGTGACATAGCAATCACCATATAAAATAGAAATACATATCTTCATGTTCTCTGTAATGAATTCCAATCAGATAGTCAAACAGTACACTATATTCACTCGGATCCCTACAAATGTACCTGAATATTGTTTCATTAGTGTATGTACGGCTTCTTACCACCATTGCTTATACTCCATGCTGCCACCTTAAAGATTTCCAGTGTAGACTCTTGTCCTTTATTTCCCTACGAGAGCCATCTATGTAATAACCAATTGCTTCTACATCCCAACAAACAATCTGAACCCTGGCCAAGCAATCTACCACAACCCCTGACTACATTTCATTGCACATCCCCATATTGAGTGTTTAAAAAAACCCAGTGTGGGTGATGGGAAAGGCTTTGTAAAAATGATTAACTGAAGAATGAAGGAAATATGCACAGGTCCTGCCCTTAATTTGAACATACATACCTTTTCGTTTATAGAACAAGGGGGAGGGGTATTGTCTCTATGCTTTGGTATGTGTCACTTCTATGCCACTGCCGTGAGAAGACAACAGCTGTTCATTTGGTGCAGCTTGCACCTTTGCTGACCCCATTTCCGTCTGTGTAGTTACAGAGACAGAGGAGAAATTAGTTGTATTACTGGATTCCTGCTGCGACAGGTCTAGCTGTGATTCTGCCCAGATTCTGTCCATTACGACAGCCCCTCTGGCTTATTAGCCGCAACACAACCGCTAAAATGCCAAATCACTGCTTCGTTTGGCCATGAGAGCTCTACTCTGGGAAGATAGGCGAGGGAACACAGGGTTCTACTTGACACCAGACAGGTGAAGACAGAGATGTGCCATGAAAAGTGCTGCATGTTGTTAATATATACAATATTTGATTGTAAAAGTTAAATGGATAAGGTGACTTGTGATACGCACAAAAAATATGTGTTTAAGCCACCACACAAACATGTGTGGGCTTTCCAAAATGAGTATGGGGAAAATAAAAAGTGAAAAAACATAAAATACTGAAGTACATACAAACGCAAGAATTCTGTCACAGCGAAAGTACACAACTGGGGAACCACCAACTGATTGACATATAAGAATAAACAAACTTCTACAATATTACAACTGTGATCCTTGGAGAAATGCATACCCTCGAACCATCCTCTTGACTGTGCATGGGGCAAAATGGCAGGTTCATCACAGCTTTACTTGAGTTAAACTTCTTGATTATTGCGCATATAGTGGGGATGGGTACTTTCAGGTATGCATCTATTTTTATATGCATTACTTAATTCATGAAGGAATGAAGGAATCTCATTTCATTTGTGTGTTCCCTGACGTTTCCCATGTTGATAGATGAATTACAAATTTGGCAAATATTTCATCCCATATCTTAGACATAGTGTTTCTAATGACTCGGATAAACATGTAAAGCATATATCAAAGAGAAATATGTATAGATTTGTTATGTAAGAATTTCTAGGAGTGCCAATAATCTTGATACATGTTTTTGAGTATTTATATATTAAGAATTCATTTGAAGGTCCATGTTTTCATTTTTCTCTCTCCATGATTTGAAAATCCTATATGCTTGGCTGAGTAAAGGGTTAGGGTTAGGGGTTACCATGATACACTTAGAGGTCTTATAGAGCCAGGGGTTGGAATAGGGATAAAAAAAACAGTTTAGGGTTTGGGTTGGGTGAGTGATTCAAAATGTTTATTGACAATAGAATAAGTGGGGAATATGTAAAGCTAGGGAATGAAAATGTTCACTCATAAAACTACCTAAATCCCCCTAAAAAGTAAAAATACATTTATTTTATGAAGCCCTTTTTACATCAGCAGTTGTCACAAAGTGCTTTCACAAATACCCAGCCTGAAACCCTGAAGCGCAAGCAACAAGAGTTAATGCAGAGTGGCTAGGAAGAACTTTGTAATAGGGTCCAAACTTAGAAAGAAAACTAGAAAGGAACCAGACTTAGAGGGGTAGCCAGTCCTCTTCTGACTGTGCCGGGTGAAGGTTATAAGAGTACAAGACGTTTGGGACCATGTCAATGCTTTCACATAATCAGAAGGGCAGGTCAATAAATGCAAGTGGGCTGTGTCCAGAGTGCTTAAACAGAATCCAACTCAGCTGCATAACCAGGTGGACAAAGAGAAGGACAATCAGGTAAGGTGTGGGCAGTGGCCGCAGGAATCATCAGGCAGCAACTCGATCTGCAACACAACCAGGAGTATTTTGGACATGGACATCTACGAATCATTTCGGCCAGGTTGCCTTGAGGCATGGTCCAAGAGGTCATGTCCTTGTGAGGTTAAATAGTACATCAGGAAAGTTAGACAGAGCTTTCATTGGATTCACAAGGACACTTGAAGGGGTAGTTTGTCCAAAAATCATATTTTTGTGACAGTCCCCTTACCCCGAGTGGGTAAGGGGACAGAGCTGAATAATAATCCATTATTCAGCTCTGTCTCAGTCAGTAATTATTGTTTTTGGCATTGTACAATTTCATGAACGGAAACCGTACGTACCCCTGTCGCAAAGTTGCATTGCAAGCGGAAAACTTTTCTAGAACACTCCAAACTAAGATAAGTGGTGTTGTTTACCTCAAAGAAAATGACAATGTTGTATTCCTCTAAATAAAGTTTTAATTTTCGCAATATAATTTTCATTTCAAATAAACGGGTACTTCCTGTGTTTACTGGTCAGTTTTGTTCACAATTGTATCAATCCACGCGTTCGTTCAGGAAGAGAAAGTGTATACACAGTAAACGAAAGTTAGTATTCGCTAGCTAGAAAGCAAGTTATCTATTTCATCTTTGATATTCACCTCGGACAGTCAAACTTAATTTACTTGAGAGAAAAGGGAAAATACATATGTATTATGTCTGACTCTGAATACGAGCAGGAAGAACATTTCTCGGGGGAAAGAGCCTTACTTGTTCTAAACATAATACGCAGATGATGAATTGAACAAATAGAAACTTGGAGAGCAGCTAAAGGGGGGCAATGGTGAACACGTTAATCCCCAACCCTGGCCCAGAATATCCGGCGGCAATGTGTACTTTGTGTATTATAACATAGCAATCGGAAGTATTACTTACATTCTGTCTTGTCTCCACGGGTTGAACTTGGTAACTTGATGGAATTGCATTTGCCTTTAGTCCTCTTTTAAGTGAATGTGGGGCACGATCCTCTGTATTAACATGTTTCACGCAAAAATTGTACGTCTCGTTGGGAAAGTTGCTCCATTGATTCTCCCACAATACGACTCTGGAGAGGCAGACCAAAACCTAGGGGGACTGAGACAGGGGACTGGACACCTTCTCCCACGTTGGAGGGGGTTGGGCGGTGGTGAAGCAGCTAAGATCAAGGCAGAACAGACTGACCTTTGTCCCCTGGCACAACCGTAATACTAGGGGCTGTAACAACACAGAAACCAAAAAGAACAATCGACAGCAAGAGTAGATTTATTGTTTAAAACATATATATATATATATATTGTATTTTGGTGTGTGTTGTGTATATAGGGATTATGAAATCCACATTTATTTTCTTTAACACAATATTTAATACAACCTTGTAATAAACAATTTATTTTTCTGTTGTAGTGTGATATATTCCTTAACATGTACCCAATTAGCCTCTACTATTCTGTCCTTTTAGTAAATAATCTGTTTGTTGCATACACATATGTGCACACAGAGCCATGTACAGTATGTTTGACTCTGCACGCGCAAACACAAACAAGCCCCTATCTGACCATTTATTTATTGACCTTTTTTATTTAATTTTTTCAACAGATTTTTTGCCTTTAATAGTCACTCAAACACAATGGTTGTCTAAGTCATATTGATTGTGTACTGATTTAAAAGTACCTAAAGCAGGGTGTCTCTAATCCAACGGGTCTTTTAGGAGTCACCTGGTCAGACAAATGGGGCCTTTTAAAGAAGTATAATGTGTTCTTAAATTATTTTATTGATGGGAAAGGGGATGGCCTCCACAGGTTCCCATACAAACTGACTTAACACGCTGTGAAAGGGTCAATTTGGCCTCCATTTTCCATTTCTTCATTATTTGCATTTAGAGTCAGGCTGAGTGTCTCAATGGGGTTTCGAGAAACTTCAGCCTTGACTGCATTTAGCATTTTGTCTAGCTGCTTCACAGTGGACTAGTAAGATGTTTTAATTGCTTTTGACATGTTAGTGTTTTAAAAGAAAGGAGGTTCATGCAGGTTTCTACGGCACTCGAGAGCACTTATTGTTTAATACCTATATTTAAAACCAATGAAGCCTCTTTCAGTGGCTTTCTATGTTTACTGAAAAAAAAATGAATACAAGACATGCAAATAACTATTCATATGAGAATAACTGCTTGTGGAATAATATATCTATGTGTATTACTCTATACAATCCAATGCCTTGAATGTGGTAATATTGAGCGATTTGGCAAATCATGTCTAATGAGGGAACACTAAGAATAATGTGGATATTGTAACTTTGGTCTACTCAAATTATATTTTGTCCAAAACAATCAGCACATCCATACTTGTCCTATGCTGTCTCAATTATTATTGAAATAGTACTAGCTTTATTTGCTTATGATAATTAAGCCAACTCATTCTCCTGTGTTACACAAATCATATTTCATTAGGAAAAGTATCAGACAAAGGAAACTCCAAGCGTTTTTGTGCTTAAGCCAGCTGTGAACCTCGGAGAGCTAGGCTACAGAGAAAACCCACGTAGAATCAAACAGGTGAGTTGAAATTATAATTGGCATTCTGACGGACAACAATCCACTATCAGAGATGATTGTATAGACATGAATTACTTATTGGAAATTTGCAACAATCTGAATTCTGTATACAGTACACTTCAAACACAGAAGAAAAGCCACAGGCGGAAGGTTAGTCAGGGAGGATGAGTGGCCGTACAATGCAAAGGATGAGCGGCCATGTTCCTGCAGAAAATATATTAATGATCATATATAATCGTCATAATGAAGAAAAGGAATTGTTCCACTGACTAGGACACAGCTATTAAAGACAACACAAAAACATAGCCTAAATTAACCAAGGCTACATGCCATTTTATATCTGTTTAACTTTCTCCTAACCCGAATACAAATGATCCTTTTGGGATATAACAAAAACTGTGATATAATTGATTATTTGAAGGCAAATCAGTAAATGATATTGCACTGATGTTTAGGTGACCCCAAGTTAAGTAGCCTACATAAAAGCTTACGTGATATGATAGGTTCAGGGGAATTGACTATAACAATTAAAAGGTCCTACACCACATGGCTGCTCTGTTTTAGTATAGCTGCACCAAAATGTGCAAATTACTCCTATTTTAGACTCCATTAAGGTGAGTGACGCACTGAACATTTTGTCATAGGATTCAAAGTCAATAGGCATGTAATCAGGAAGTCCAGAGTATGCCATCATCACTGAAGGGGATAATTAAAAAGATTGCCTTATGAACTGACTAATTACTGCACTGACTGTTTGCCCTGAATCTCCCCAAAGTGGCACATTTGTTCTTTAGCCGACATCATTTCATGAATGATGGATTAGGAACAAGGTGTAGGGGGGCAGGGAAGAAAAAACTGTAAATTCACACTCAATTATGTGCAAACTGTGGGTTGTATTTACTTACGGGAAACACGTTTTTAATTAATGTGGGTGATAATGAAGCTGTTTTAAAATGGGTAAGTCTTCTCACACTGATAAAACAATGTGTGCTGTGTTTATATATAACTTTTTAGGTTGTCTCCTTTTACATATTATTTGTGCATTCCTACTGATGTGGCCTCTAAATTAGCAGACAGATGCAATACTTATTTCTTTTAAATTTTGAGATGGTTGTCGTGGTAGCGGCTGGTCATGTACAAAACCCCTACTACATCACAATGAAATCAGGTCTGCACATTGCCTTAGCATGCATGAGGAGCTTCGGCTCTGTATCAGGATTTATGTAACATTAGCAATTGTACATAGATATCACAAACTAAGTAACAACTGGTGAAGTGAAATCCTTATTTATGGGCTCAGTCATACAAATGCTATGTAAAGTAACTATAGAATGTATGTATTAAAAAAATAAATATGGACATGATAAAGAACAGCATAAACAAAACTGGGCTATATACATGTTATATTGAGTGACTATGGCAGTGGTTTAAATAATAGACCACAGACTACTGGCTGATAACAGTGATAAAGTGGTTGCTCTGATAATTGGCAGACAATAGGCAGAAGAGTAGGCGCCTATGAAGTCAGCTGAAAAAATATTGTATGTGGGTGTGTGTCTAATTCTGGTTTTGCTAGAAACAACGACAACGACAGTAATACCTGGCACCCACAAGTATTGTACCCAGAAGTTTGTTTTGCTGATGCCCACAAGGAAATACTCTATTACCAGTTTTAGAATGAAGAGTGTAAAACGTAAGGTTGGGGTTAGTGTTAGGTTTAAGCAGCAGGGTTAGGTTACATTTAGGCATAATAGAATTAGCGTTAGGTTAAGGGTTTGGTTTAGGAGATATTTTTTTTGTTCACTACAAGAATAGAAAAACAAAACTGTGTTTGTGCTCTCCTTGTTTGACCATACAGATAGCAACCATGAATTGCCCAAAAGTTACGGGTTTGGTAAAAGGGAAAATGTAAAAATTGGGGTTTCTGCTACATTCAGACGTTCCAGCTTAGAGTTGAATGTTTTGAGAGCATAAATGCAAATCTTTTCATGCCTCTTTTCATGCCTCTTTAGAAGTCTGCAAACCTTTCTATTTTTAAAATGGTTTATACACAGTGAAGGATCTGATTGCTAAGATTTTTGTTGTTGCAATCCGAGAAACCTTCCCCACTGTAACGAGGACGGCCATCCCCCCCGACGTGGTATTCGGCGTGCGTCATCGCCGGCCTTCTAGTCACGCCGCTCCTCCCACGGCACTGTCATGTCTTGTTATTGCACACACCTGGTGTCCATTCCCTCATTAGGTTGCCTATATTAGTTCCTGTGTTTCTGGGTGTCTTTGTGTGGTATTGTTCTATGTTTTGGGTGTTGTCCTGAGAGACTTATGCACGCTTGTTTTGCGCTTGTGCGCCTTGTTTATTTGCGTGCCATTTAAAAAGAAATCGTAGAATACAAAGCTACGTTAACCACGTCCCTTTTTTTGACTCCTTTTATTTCATCACACCACGACGACACCGCTGTGACAGAATACCACACCCGAAGAATGGAGTCAGCCGGGAGCGACCTGCTGCGACAGCATGGAGACATGATCGCGTCCCTGTGGGAGGCCGTGACCAATATGGTCCAGACGGTGAGACGATTGGAGTCGAGAATGCTGGCCGAGCAGGTGCCATCAGCGATCAACCCGGCCGAGGTGCCCTTGCCATTGTCTCCACCGCCGCAGACGAGGACCATACAGCTGAGCCTTCCCCAGGGATTCCACGGAGATGCAGCACATTGCTCTGGATTCTTGCTACAGCTGGGGCTGTATTTCGCCTCCCTCAACCCTCACCCGGGGGATAGGGAGAAGGTCCTTGTCTCCTGCCTGAGGGGCAAGACGTTGGACTGGGCCAACTCCGTCTGGTCCGCTAACGGGCCGGAGTTGGCCCATTATGAGGCGTTCGTCGGCCTCTTTCGGGCCGTTTTCGATCATCCGCCCGATGGCAGGGAGGTCGGCGAGCGTCTTGTGCACCTCAGGCAGGGGACGAGGAGCGTGCAGGCCTTTGCCCTGGAATTCAGGACCCTGGCGGCGGGGTCGGGCTGGAACGAGAGGGCGCTTATAGATCATTTCCGGTGCCATCTACAGCCTGACGTCCGTAGGGTGCTGGCATGCCGGGACGCCATGTTGATGTTTGACCAGCTCATCGACATGGCAATCTGGCTGAACAACCTGCTAGCCACCCGTGGACACACTGGGAATGATCTGCCCCCTCTGGCACACCCCGTCGTCAGACCTGAACCCATGGAGGTGGGAGACGGTGGGAGACGGTGCGGTCTAGGGAGTGCTCCTTTTGTGGGAGGAAGGGGCACTCTGCCTCCCACTGCTTCCAACAGAGAAGGGTTGAGCGGAGGAAGCCTGACACCCCTACACCGAGTCAGGTGAGTAGACCACACACACTATCAGGGCTCTCTGCGACTCACATGACACTTTTGGTGGCCTTCCCCGATTTCCTTGCTAATTCTCAGTGTAAGGCGCTCGTAGACTCAGGTGCAGCTGGGAATTTTATGGACAGCAGTTACGCCCAGAGGTTACGCATTCCGCTGGTGCCATTGCCCAGGCCTAGGTCCATTACGGGCTTAGACAGCAAACCTCTGGGTACCGGTCTAGTTGAGAACGTCACGGTGCCCCTCACTATGACTATCTAGCACGCCCATACAGAACAGATTGAATTTCACATCATTCATTCCCCTGCTTTCCCTGTGGTGTTGGGTCTTCCGTGGTTGTCGGGACACAACCCAACGATTTCCTGGTCGCAGAGGGTGTTGATGGGGTGGTCTCAGGGATGTCAGGAGAGGTGCCTAGGTGTTTCCGTTGGTGCGACCTCGGTGGAAAGTCCAGACAATGTCTCCGCAGTGCGCATTCCCCCGGAATATGCCGATTTGGCGCTAGTATTTTCTAAGACCATGGCTAGTCGTTTGCCGCCACATCGGTCCGGGGATTGTGCGATAAACCTAAAGGGAGATGCTGTGCCGCCTTATTGTCATGTGTATCCCCTGTCGCAGGC
>JACXGI010006061.1:8570-43806 GCA_016801175.1 Esox masquinongy | reverse complement strand
CAGAATCCACGTTGCTTGAAGTCCAGTGTAAAGTTTCCACAGTCAATGATGGTTTGGGGTGCCATGTCATCTGCTGGTGTTGGTCCACTGTGTTTTCTGAGGTCCAAGGTCAACGCAGCTGTCTACCAGGAAGTTTTAGAGCACTTCATGCTTCCTGCTGCTGACCAACTTTATGGAGATGCAGATTTCATTTTCCAATAGGACTTGGCACCTGCACACAGTGCCAAAGCTACCAGTACCTGGTTTAAGGACCATGGTATCCCTGTTCTTAATTGGCCAGCAAACCCACCTGACCTTAACCCTATAGAAAATCAATGGGGTATTGTGAAGAGGAAGATGCGATACGCCAGACCCAACAATGCAGAAGAGCTGAAGGCCACTATCAGAGCAACCTGGGCTCTCATAACACCTGAGCAGTGCCACAGACTGATCGACTCCATGCCACGCCGCATTGCTGCAGTAATTCAGGCAAAAGGAGCCCCTACTAAGTATTGAGTGCTGTACATGCTTATACTTTTCATGTTCATACTTTTCAGTTGGCCAACATTTCTAAAAATCCTTTTTTAGTATTAGTCTTAAGTAATATTCTAATTTTCTGAGATGCTGAATTTGGGATTTTCATTAGTTGTCAGTTATAATCATCACACTTAAAAGAAATAAACATTTGAAATATATCAGTCTGTGTGTAATGAATTAATATAATATACAAGTTTCACTTTTTGAATGGAATTACTAAAATAAATCAACTTTTTGATGATATTCTAATTTTATGACCAGCACCTGTACAGTAGGGGTGTAACGGTACGCAAAAGTCACGGTTCCGTACGTACCGAAAATGTTAAGTCACGTTAATTACAATTTCGGTACAGTGGAAAAAGACATGAACATATCATTTATTTAATTTATTACGAAGTTATAAACTTTGCCCATTGCTACTGTCGTTAAAGCATGCAATATGTAGGATTTTCTTCAGGAAAAAAAACAATACCAGCATTTTGCAATTACTCACCTGTCAGAAAGCGGTTCCGCACCAATGTCCGATAGAGAATGACGTTCCGAATAATAATATGAAAACAGAATTAATGTTCCAAAAAAGCGCTAACTCAAGAGTTCGACATTATTCTTTGTCTTGCTAGCTTTGGGTTCTGGTTGCTAGCTATAGATAGCTAGTCTATCTGGGGATGTCCATCTGCTTTTTGGCCTTTCGCTTGTTTTGCTCATCGCTAGCCGCTTGTGGGTGTGTACACTTTATCAATGCCGGAAGTTCATGTTTACTAGCTCCTGTAGCTAGCTAGCCAGTACAGCTACATAGTAGTAGTATGATGTCAATCCACACAGGTAGGATACCCGGTAATTAGGTTATGAAAATTGGAATTGCTCTATCTATAGGAGATAGATAGCTAATGTGTGTATTTGATGACGACTTAGCTTTATAATACCAAATGAAATGTCTTCCCGCTTATTAGTAGTATTCCCAACCAATGACACGAATGATACAATTTTCGTCCATTTTGCTATAGGAAAGGTACGGTAGGAACTGTTGTAAAGGGAACCAGCGGAAAAGTGTTCCAGACATGCCTTTTCTGATTGGCTGTTGGCCACCGTCGGCAAGGGAAGTTACATGTTCTAGACTACTTCAGTTGCTAAGTTACGGCTCCAAGATCCGACTCTGGGGGGATACTCGTTTAGAATGTTAGTTTCGCACACAAAAAAAGTAACGTGTGTGGTTAAAACTGGACTATATTCATTCGGATCACAACGCGTACCGAACCTGAACGTCCTGTACCGAACTGTACGGTACGGTACGGATACGTGTACCGTTACAACCCTAGTATATAGTAAGCTAGTATGCCAGTATTTGGATCGATTAGGACATACTACAGTCATAAAATTGCGTCTCAACATTTGATCATTTTGTCACACACTAACATTGAATATTTAGCTAGACAGCAGGGGCGGACTGGGACAAAAATTCAGCCCTGGCACTGTAGCCACACCAGCCCACATTATCACGCCTGCACATCCCCATCCACGGACACACGCATTCGCTACTTACGTTTCTGTACAGATGGTAGTGCTACTGAAATAATATATAAGCAGTACAGTTACTTAAACCTTTAATCCATAAGTGACTGGTAGTCCATGCTCACAAATTTTTTAAAGAGCACATGTCTATAACAAATGCACACAGTACAATCTGTAAAAAAACAACAAAAAAAACAAACAAACAATGGCTGTTCATCTGAGTCTGTTGTACTGTTGTTGTATACTGTCTATACATTTTGTCTGCTGTCACTGTCTTGACTATCATGCAACAGTATGTCTTTCTTTGTTGTCACTGTCTGTTTGTTTGATTCTACTTGATCATCTCTGTTGTCATTCTCTATGAACTTTGTCTGTCTGTCTGATGCTCCTTGTTTGTCTCCGCTGTCACTGAACTTCGCCTGTCTGTCTGATTCTCATTGTTATAATGTACAGTTAAGTTTTAATCAGTCGACATGTAGATATCACTAGGATTACTGTCATACGTGTTTCCCTCTACTCTAGAGTTAATTACAATCCCGAAGTACATTTGTGTATCACTTTTTCTGCTAGGCCTACATTAGCGTCCTTCCATGCCGCCCTGGTACTAGAAGACCAGGGGACTCTGGCTATACTGATTCCAACATCATCCTAGTTAATGAACAAACAAAAAACTTTTTTTTAATACATGCATGCATTGTTCCTATTCAACTACAACACAATTAATTTAGCAACTAGTGGCTGGCTGTCAAAGTCTATTTGTCACATGCCCAGTGTATAGGATGTAAACACTGCAGCAAAATGCTTTCTCACAGACTGCTCTCAATACTGGAATACACATGAATACAAACGAGTAATCATAACATTATGAAAGGCAATAGGAACATATACATAGACAATAGGAATGCGTAGAATAATATAGAAAATAAATACTACAAAATATGCAAAAACTATAAATAGTAGCAGCAGTAATAGTTGTGTGTTTGTGTGTACCAACAGTCTTTTAAATGTTTAAATCCTTTATGCTATACAGTTATTTATGAATTTAAATATGTTAAAGTGTTTGTGTGTGCTAGTGTGAGTTGCGAGTGCATGCATGTGTGTGGTGTAAGGGTTCATGTGTGAGTGTGATCCGTGTGTGTGTGACACACATGCACAGGTACCTCATATCCTATGGGTTAATTAAGGGTTAATTATAGCCACAATATTAAGAAACTGGCAGCATATGTGTCAGTGTCTCTCTCAGTGTTGTCTTCCTACCTCTACTGCACTTGACTCTGGTGCAGAATGTGGGCTGTCTGCACTGGGCCCAGCAACATTCTATTTGTGAATAGATGAACACACGATTCAGACAAAGGAGAACAAAAGTAAGCCAATGGCTTATAATACCTTATCTAACAGGCTATACAACAACTACTGCAAATGAGCGCCTTTCATGGAAGCCTATGTTCCACCCTACCTAAGGATTAATTACATACTGTATGTATGCATTTATTCAATGTTTTATTTTAATACATGACTAGCTAATTGTGTTCATGTAAAGTTCTGTACAAATGTTTACAGCAGTAGACGGCTATTGCTATAGGTTACGGTTTCAACATAGACTATATTGCAAGTAACCTAGTCTGCTTACCCTATATCCTGTCTTATCTGCTGACATTTCAGTCAAGCGATTCAATAACACGCTAGCTAACACTTGTAACTATGTAACCAATCATCAAAAAACAATGAAATATTGATATAGGGGAGGTCTACGCTAATTAGCTGAAGCAGTTTAATACAACATACCTTCAAAAAAACACTGGAGCTAACTGGCAGATGTAGCGTGCACTGCGTGAAAATGACTTGAGCTAGCTGTCTTTTCTTTGTTTTCTTCCTAACTCTGCTGCACTACTGTCCATGGCTGCAGCTTCAGCAGCAACTGATCTTTTATCTGTCTCAGTCTCAAACACAGCACGCAAAACAGCCAAACTTAATCCTTTCAAAAACTGTTCATTTAATTTTACTCATTTGGCAGTGTCGGACTTAAGAGCTCTTTTTTTGATTTCTTGAATTTTCAACACCGCCTTTCCTTTTTTTTTTACAGTCAATTATCTAGCTATCATTTTCTGTTCTGACAACATTAACCTATCTTTACTGACAATCAGCTTGTGTTGCACTCTCTCTGATGACACGTTTGATATTGCCTGAAAGTCCCAATCTGAGCAACCTCTGATCGGGCCAGCCCATCTAGGGACCAGGCCGGCCATTGCCCACTGGGACAAATGCTTAATATAGATTATTAAAACCACAGTGAAATTGTGCAAGTCATCAAAACCCGTCCTACGCGTCTCCGGCCTGTAAAAATAATTTATATATACTCAGAGAAATCTGACCACCCCAATCAAAAAAAGATGGTCCGGCCAATTTGCCCCTGGCCAGACACCATTAAGCATTGTGATAAACGGACTAATGTTTCTTATGAAGTCTACTTCCACCACAAATTGCATCTATGAACTGTATGACTTTTGCCACTGGACGTTTTAATAGCTTTTTAGCCAGTAATAGGCTAACTAGTATCTTACTACTTGGAATAGTCATAAGAATTGAGCAATTGCTAGCAACACTGAAGACAAACTTTATACTGTCAGAGCCATTTCATTTCATGGCACAACAACGTTTGTTTTTCTTTGATTCATGAATGACATTGATACAATAACTACCAATACAGATGATAAGAATTTTTCGTCAAGTGAAAAGATGAGAAAAACGTGGAAACCCCTCCTCTTTCACCGTGCAAGGGGTTGTGGTCTATATTACCCCAAAAAGCATGCACGGATGCATACTTCGAAAATCCACCAGAAATAGTAGACCATCCGGGAACTTTCGGCATACGATTTTCAGCATACTATGGTTCGAGACATACTAATCTGGCATACTGTATAGAATGCAGGCATGCGATTTGAGATTCAGCCATGTTCTGTGTCTAAACGTGATTTTTTCGGAATCATTTTAAAACAGATTTAATAATTATTTAACTCTGAATAAACTAATGAAACATGAATGGATTATGCACATTATTGCAAAGAGATTTCAAATTGCAGCTTTCTTTTTGAGAAGGTATGTTTATCAGTGTACAGTGCTAAAGCTGTGTTGTATTTTTCATTGCTCTCCGCAATATATGACTACATAATAATACACTGACATACACAGATAAGCCATAATATTATGACTAGTGACAGGTGAAGTGAATAACACTAATAATCTTGTTATCATGGCACCTGTCAGTGGGTTGGATATATTAGGCAGCAAGTGAACATTCTGTCCTCAAAGTTGATGTGTTAGAAGCAGAAAAATGGGCAAGCGTAAGGATATGAGAGACTTTGACAAGGGACAAATTGTGATGGCTAGATGACTGGGTCAGAGAATCTCCAAAACTGCAGCACTTGTGGGGTGTTCCCGGTCTACAGTGGTCAGTACCTATCAAAACTGGTCCAAAGGAAAAGTGGTGAACCGGCAACAGCGTCACGGGCAGCCAAGGCTCACTGATGCATGTGGGGAGCGAAGGCTGGCCCGTGTGGTCCGATCCAACAGATGAGTTACTGTAGCTCAAATTGCTGAAAAAGTTAATGCTGGTAATGATAGAAAGGTGTCAGAATACACAGTGCATCACAGTTTGTTGCGTATGGGGCTGCGTAGCCGCAGACTAGTCAGGGTGCCCATGCTGACCCCTGTCCACTGCCAAAAGCACCTACAATGGGCACGTGAGCATCAGAACTGGACCACGGAGCAATGGAAGAAGGTGGCCTGGTCTGATGAATCACGTTTTCTTTTACATCACGTGGATGGCCGGTTGCGTGTGCGTCGCTTACCTGGAGAACACATGGCACCAGGATGCACTATGGGAAGAAGGCAAGCCGGTGGAGGCAGCAAGATGCTTTGGGCAATGTTCTGCTGGGAAACCTTGGGTCCTGCCATTCATGTGGATTTTACTTTGACACGTACCACTTACCTAAGCATTGTTGCAGACCATGTGCACCCTTTCATGGCAACGGTATTCCCTGATGGCATTGGCCTCTTTCAGCAGGATAAAGCACCCTGCCACAAAGCAAAAATGGTTCAGGAATGGTTTGAGGAACACAACGAGTTCAAGGTGTTGACTTGGCCTCCAAATTCCCCAGATCTCAATCCAATTGAGCATCTGTGTAATGTGCTGGACAAACAGATCCGATCCATGGAGGCCCCACCTCACAACAGGACTTAAAGGATCTGCTGCTAACGTCTTGGTGCCAGATACCACAGCTCACCTTTAGAGGTCTAGTGGAGTCCATGCCTCGACGGGTCAGGGCTGTTTTGGCGGCAAAAGTGGGACCTACACAATATTAGGCAGGTGGTCATAATGTTATGGCTGATCAGTGTATATGCAATACCTGAATACGTAATTATACGACGTCCCATTAAATCTGTGCCTTCTGGGCATAAGTGACCAGCATGTGAATACAGAATCAAATAGACTTATCTTAAAGTAACTAAGTAATTTAACGCCTTACTTTCTACAGCAAGTAACGTTACTTAATGGGAATTGTAACTATTAACTGTAATTAGTTGCTTTTATCATATTAACATCCCCCAACACTATTAGTAGGAAATACTGCAAGCGAAACATTAGCCTATGATATGTTCCATTGGCCTTATTTGGTATGGTGATATGTTTAGACTACTATAGGTTAATAAGACAATTGTGATTGGACTAAAATGTGACAAACATTTTGTTGACTAAAATGGCACACTGTTTTCAAATTTTGTGTGTCTAAAACTGTAAGATATTTTTGTCAAAATGATTAAAACTAGACGAAATCAAAAAATGGTGCCAAAATTACCACTGGTTAAATACAATGACGAGGGTAAGAAGACCGTAAACAGAGTAGTCTGCAAGCATTGCTTTGCCACTGTCGGCTACTCGAGTGGAAACACTAACATGTGTCATTCATACCAAAACCGTACTGATACTGTGACCCACAAACCGCGATACATACTGTGGGCCCACTGTACCATTGCATCCCTAATATCTTATAAGTATTTAGTTATTAACCTGTTAAAATTAGCGAAAAATGCTTCAGGGATTTGTGGTGTATGGCCAATATACCACGCCTAAGGACTGTATTATCCAGGTACTCTGCATTGTGCCATTCCTCAGAACATCCCTTAACTTTAACATACTGGCCATAGACCACACCCAAGAAGTTCTTCCTTAAAAATAAGTTGCCATTTTACAGTTGTTCCGAAGTGTCTTAACCACACGTGAATACAATTTACATATTAGTTGCGCCAAGACCCCCCCCCCCCCCAAAAAAAGTATCTTACAGTTAGAACAGGGTCATTAAAGGTGGTTCACATGATTGATCTGTCCCTTCACCGGGGGCCGGCGACAATAGACGCCTCAGTGTGGATATACAAACAATTGGCCTGGAACGGTTTCAGCCAGGAAACAGACGCTGCTCTGACGCACTCAGGCACACCAGTACCACACACACACACACACACACACACACACACACACACACACACACACACACACACACACACACACACACACACACACACACACACACACACACACACACACACACACACACACACACACACACACACACACACAAAATAGATTGCCCACCCACGCTCCCCGCCTCCTAAACACACTGTCTAGATACACATTGCCCGTTTACAATGACAGAGCAACAGGCAGTTGTGAGGCTGGGAGCCGCAAGACACCAACAGCATACCTTGTGGACACTCCAAATAAAATGGATATGTTGTAGAACGTTCTAAAATCTGTTGTCTATTACATGAAATGATAGAGTATTTACAATGGATAGGAAAACAGAAGGCATAGCTCCTTGCAAATTGTAATCCAGATGATCAGAACAAATAGATATTAGTGAGAGACAGACAACAGACCATTAGACAGGCAGAGACCGACAGAGACAATGACAGAGAAACCAAAGACAGAATCACAGAGAAACCAACAGACAAAGAGTGACCAACAGACAGAGAGGGAGAGAGTTGGACAGGCCAACAAACAGGCAAAGAAAGACAGAGACAGACAAAGAGGAAGAGATAGACAAACAAAGACAGACAGAGAGACTGACAGATATGGTCAGTTTTTAACTTCTGAATTGATATTGCGGTTATTTAAGCAATATCTCAACTATTTAGTAACAATATCTCAACTTTTGAACTATGGTTCAAAAGTTTGGGGACACTTAGAAATGTCCTTGATTTCCATGAAAACATACATGAAATTAGTTTGAATAGGAAATATAGCAAAATGAATAGGGAATAGTCATTGACAAGGTTAGAAATAGTGATTTTTAAGTGAAATAATTGTGTCCTAACTTTGCTTTTGAATCCTCCATTTGCAGCAATTATAGCCTTGCAGACCTTTGGCATTCTAGTTCTCAATTTGCTGAGGTAATCTGAAGAGATTTCACCCCATGCTTCCTGAAGTACCTCCCACAAGTTGGATTGGCTTGATGGGCACTTTTCATGTACCATATGGTCAAGCTGCCCACACAACAGCTCAGTAGGGTTGGGATAAGGTGACTGTGCTGGCCATTCCATTACAGACAATGTACCAGCTGGCTGCTTGTTTCCTAAATAGTCATTGCATAGTTTGGAGCTGTACTTCGGGTCATTGTCCTGTTGTAGCAGGAAATTGGCTTCAATCAAGCGCCGTCCACAGGGTATGGCATGGCGTTGCAAAATGGAGTGAAAGTCTTCATTCTTCAAGATCCCTTTTACCCTGTAGAAATCTCCCACTTCACAGACACCAAACCAACCCCAGCCCATCACACTGCCTCCACCATGCTTGACAGATGGCGTCAAGCACTCCTCCAGCATCTTTTCATTTGGTCTGCCACTCACAAATGTTCTTCGTTGTGACCCAAACATCTCAAACCTAGATTCTGTCTAGAGTCTGTCCATAACACTTTCTTTTCCCAATCTTCCTCTGTCCAGTGTCAGGGTTGTTTTGCCAATCATTTCTTTTTATTGGTCAGTCTGAGACATGGCTTTTTCTTTCCAACTCCGCCTAGGCCAGCATCCCAGAGTCGCCTCATCACTGTTGACATTTAGACTAGTGTTTTGTAGGCACTATTTAATGAAGCTGCCAGTCGAGTACTTGTGAGGCATGATTTCAAATGGGTTTTCATTGGTCTTTTAAAATGATAAACTTGGATTAGCAAATACAACGTGCCATTGGAACACAGGAATGATGGTTTCTGATAATGGGCCTCTGTACACCTATGTAGATATTCCATTAAAAAAACAGCCATTTCCAGACAGTCATTTACAACATTAACAATGCCTACATAGAATTTCTGATTAATCTGATGTTATTTTAATGGACAAAAAAATTGTTTCTCTTTTGAAAAAAAGGGCATTTCTAAGTGACCCCAAAACTTTTGAGGTTTGTATGGTAATTTTTTTACTAGCTGATATTGACTTTGTAACTTTGTGTTAGCCAATAAGGTAAAGTAGTACTTAAATATCCAGAGCCTGGAGATAAAGACCAACAGGCCAACAGACAGACTAAGACAGAGGGACAAAAAGAAACAGCCAAACAACCACAGACCGACAGAAGAGAGAGGGAGTGTGAGAGCGTGACAGTCCTCTCTCCTATGCCGTCTGCAGGGTGGAGTGGGGTGTGGTCCAGGCACAAGGTGCATCGTACAGGAAACACCTTTTTCCCCTTCCAAATAATTAGCCTGGGGGCGTCACATAGTGTCACGCGCACATTAACTTTTTTTCCTGAAAAGGCTTGTTTTCCCTTGACTTATTAGAAATCAGTGGCACACAGTCTGTTGGAAAAATAGTGGCCTATTTTCAGGGGAGGAAGTTTATACAGGGGTGTGAGCAGGACAGTCCACCCATGAGAGGAATGCTCTCTCCTGGCTTTGCATTGTGCTGAAATAACCCTGGGCCTATGTTTTTTTTAACTCCGGTCCAGGCCTACCCCACAGTAGAAGGCTTGGTGTAGTCCAAAGCGGACAAGCACACCTGATTCAACCAGCCAATGATTTATCACACTTACTGGTACGGTGTACTAATGGACCGCCAATGAGTAACTAGTTCTAGTGTCCTGGGGTGGTCCAGCGGTCTAAGCTGCTGCCTCTGGTGTACATGTACTGCTGCAGCATGGGTTTGGATCCGGCCCAGTTTTTTAGCAAAACCTTTCTCCTCCATCCTGCCAAACTGTCTTTGTCTATAAAAGCATGTGAATGGCCAAAAATATATTAAATAAATAAACAGTGCTCTTGGATTTCAGGGATGAATGGGATAAACCCAAAATGATGTGTACGGCTTTCGTGCTAAACAAAGGAAAAAAAAGGAACATTATTTTAGGAAGATTTTTTGCAATACCTTGCATGACACATTGAATTGTAATAAAGGGCTCAACTGTACTGAGACTTGTGGCTTCCCTGTAGAAATAAAGCAAAATATAAATAGTGATGCATTGGAACACCAACTTGATTCAGAATGTTTTCCTCTAAGGATTATTAAAGGGCCACCTGGAATTTGAGTGATTTAGATTCATTAACTTACCAATCCCAAAATAGCATTATATGTTTTAATTAATAAAGGACTTTTAGGCACAATCTGCTACAGGTCCAATCATTGCCCTGTATTTGGAAAGGTAAACTGACAACCGTAGCGAAGAATATAAATACAACTTATAACTGGTAGGCTATGTAGGCCCTTCTAAATACATTTAGCTGTTATTGACTCTGCATAGTTTGCTACTTCGAACTAACAATTAGGGATGGGGGGAATTCAATACAGTAATACCACAATATTGGTTGAGAACATTAAAATTGATTCTCAAATCCAAAAATATTTTTCATTGTTAGTATATGTTTATGCATCTATTTGCACTTCTGGTTAGATGCAAACTGCATTTCGTTTTACAGTACTTGTACTTGTCCAATGACAAAGTTGATTCTAATTTAATGTTTTGTTCTCCAGATCGTCTACAACACACCCATCATGACAAATTATATACAGTACTTCGTATTGACCCGCTTTGAATCGATTTCATTACCTGGACGTTGTCAATTGGCAGCGCAGTACATAGTGGTTAACATTTCCTTAGCAACCATGTGACGCACCATGACAACCTCTGCACGATTGGTCCAGTCTCCCACAATCTCTACTTTCTTGAATGTCACAATTTCAGACTACAAACTCAGCCTTTACCAAGTTGAACACAGTCAGTTTTTAACTTCTAAATTGAATCCTGGCTATGTCATTTTTTACATGCTGATATTGACTTTGTATCAGTAAATACACTGCTCAAAAAAATTAAGGAAACACATATCACACATCTGGTGTCGATGAACAAAATACACTGGTAAAAAAATTAAGGGAACACACATCATCACAGTATAACACCAAGTAAATTGTCACTTTCCTTTGCACCAAAACAGATGACATTGATTCACAATTGCTTATGCTTCCTAACTGGACAGATTGATATCCCTGAAGTTTAATTGACTTGGTGTTATACTGTGATGATTACGTGGTCCTTACATTCTCTGAGCAGAGTATATACCTACCAGAGCCTATTGTGTATATACCAACCACAGAGCGTTGCAGCGGCAACAGATTTCCTCCGAAAATTCCACGTTAGTTGCTATCTTATTATAACTACTGATGAATCATAGATGTTTGTAATATTTGCCTTATTTAACTCTATATTTTTATATTTATTTTAGGGCTGTCAAAGTTAATGCGTTAATGTATGTGATTAATTTTAAATACTTAATGCCGTTCATTTTCGCCGTTAACTATTTTTTGTTTCATGAGACTCAGAGCCATCCATATTTAACACTTGATTTTAGCAGGTGCTGGCATGATCGTGGTACCCGCTCGCACCTATTGTTTCCGGGTAACTTTATTGGCAGTTAACTTATCCTGAGCGCTTCACAGGTCTGTTTTTTTTCTTCAATAGAGCACTGGAGAGTACGCATTGATGTTGTGAATCATGTTTGCTCAGCACTAGTTCATGAACTCTGTCCAAACAAAGCGTTAGTGTGCTACACATCCATTAGTACAATGGATGCAGGGAAATTAGAATATCTCTCCTTGCGTCCCACACCCCAGTCTCTCTCCAAATTCCCATCAAACGAGAAGGCCAGCAGTGCCTCCCCTAACTGTAACCCTCTTCACCAACTGGTCCCCAGATACTGTCTGCATGAATCCACCTGCTGACACCCTGCTTGTAGCACGGTAAGTGGTCATTATTTATAATATTTTATCTAAGCTAAGCATTAATGTTGTTGCTAGCAGTGTTTCCACCAAAACATATTCCGCTAGTGGAATTAACAAAAAACTTCCATGCTCTGCATAAATTACAGATATCCACTGATTAATCATATAAAACACATCAGCCCCTCTTATCTGAACAGCTACATGATGTGCAGGCATTTAACCCATTGAATCACACCTAAGCTGGTCAAGTTATTGTCCTTTAATGTTTAGGCTGAAATGTGGTTAGAATGGGGTTCAGGTGAATGCCTGTAAACATTAGATTTCCTGAAAGATGTTAGCCACAGTTAAATACGTCAAAGTATCTCTATTACATTTTTCCCAAATTCAGCAAAATGCATGAGGTAGGCTACTTGAATAGGCAATGGCATAAGGTAGTCATGGTGGCTAGAGATGTTAGATACAAGCATTAAATCTGTAATTCATGAAACATTAAAGGATACATCTGTAATTCATGCAGAGCACAGTTGTTTGCTAATTTCACTATGAGAATATGCTTTGGTGGAAACATTAACGTTTAGCTCAGATTAGCAACACAATTAAATAATGACAACTTGCCATGCTACAAGCAAAGTGTTAGCAGGTGGATTCATCCAACAGAGCTAGGGGAGTCATGGCTAGCATTCTCGTTTGATAGTTTTTGTAGTGAGACTGGGGTGCGAGCCACAAGGAGAGATATTCCCATTTCCTCACATCCATTGCACAAACGCATGTGTAGCCTACTAATGCGTTTTTAGGCTGTTGTTGTTAAACTAGTGCCGAGTAAACACGATTCACGACATCACACTCTCCAATGATATATTGACAAAAATGCCTGTGAAGCGCTCAGGTAAAATCAACCAGTACAAGTAGCCTACCTTGTGCATTTGGTTGAATTTGGGAATTATTTAATAAAGACTACTTGGTTGTGGCTAAGCATCCAAAAGCTACTGTTTACCACCTGAACCTCTAACAACATTTCAGTCTAAACATCAAAGGACAATACCTTGAAAAGCTTAGGTGTGATTCAGAGTGGGATAAAATTCCTGCATACCCTGCAGCTCTTCAGATAAGAGGGACTGATATACGTTTTACAGTAGCCCAACATAGCATTCATAGTGCTTGGTGCTTTACTCAAGAGAACAATGGTAGCAGATGGTAGAACTATGGGACCATAGACCAGCAGCCTAGGGCTTGAAAATTAACGTAGTCCCGGGGACAATAAAAAATATGTCTGGGACGGTTCAACACAATGACTTTGAGACGATTGCAGGACAATAGGCCTGAAAAATACAAAATGCATTCACCAGTGGTTCCATACAAACATGTTTAAACAGAAGGCCGATGATATAATCATATTTAGCTTAAAAGTTCATTAACTATGAATAACTAAGTTACATTAAAAGCGCTACAATGCGTTCATAGGGAAGATGGTGGCGTATCGAGAGAACACATGCGCACATCCTCCCCCGATTCAGAATGTTTTACAATTGACTATCATAGCCTCAAATAAAACAAGAAACCTGCCAGTTCAGCCGGCCCACAATAGAAAGTGCTGCCTTCTTGAGATTCGAACCCGGGTCACCCACATGAAAGGCTGTGTTGTTAACCACTACACCACAGAGCTGTACATTTGCCGGGTGTCAGTATAGCCTTGTGTCTATCCCGAACAAATCCTTGTTTGCCACTGGACATTTTAACAGTTAATTGGTCATTCGTGAATTACACTGATACAGTTAAACTGACTAACGTTTCTTACTAAGTTTACCTCCACCACAAATAGCGTCTATATATGGCGTTTGCCACTGGCCATTTTAACAGCGTATTAGCCAGTAATAAGCTTTACTGGTATCTACTAACTTACTGGAATAGTCATAAGAATTGAGAAATTGCTAGCGAGTCTGCCAAAGCTACTTCATTTCATGGCAAAACAACATACTTTTTTCTTTCATCCATGAATGACATTTACACAATATCAATAAAGGCGACGATAACTAACTTTTTAATCAAGTGAAAAGACGAGAGAATCGTGGAATCTACCAGAAATAATAAATGTTGTTGCTCTCAATAGATTCGTACTTAGGTCTTCCACATGAGAGGCACTGTCTATAACCACTACGCCACGGCATTACATGTTTCAGCAGTCGCTAGACTCCATTGAGGATTGTGTTAAACTGACTAACGTTTCTTATTAAGGTTACCTCCACCATAGCGTCTATGAACTGTATTGCTTTTGCCACTGGCCGTTTTAACAGCTTATTAGCCAGTAATAGGATTACTAGTATCTACTAACTTCCTAGGAATAATCATAAGAATTGAGCAATTGCTAGCGAGACTGAAGATGAACTTTTCCATACCAAAAACAGTCACAATATAACCGTATGCAGTTTTAGGCTCACTATAACGTAACTACTGTATGTTGTAGCCAGGAAATGTGTTTGTCTATCCTGACCCAAAATGCATGCACAGATGCGTACTTTGAAAATCCACCAGAAACAGTCGCAATATAAACGTAAACTGTTTTATTTCAGGCTTACCATAATGCAGATACTGACGGTTTTAGCCAGCGAAGTTTTCGTCTATACAGAATAATTCATAACGCGTACTTCGCTTCGCCTGCGAGGAGATACGAACTCGGGACCTATAGTTCACAAGTCCGCTTCTCTAACCACTACGCTGTTTAATAAGGGGTGGGTGGTCGGTCGGTCGGTCGGTCACTCACTCAGTAAGAGACATTCGCTCTTCTTTGCCGGCTCCGCTTACGCGGTCCGGCAAAAATAACGATTTTATAATTTTTCTTCACATGGTTGGGGTCGCAAGAATTTTTAGATATTGAATTGGGGTCGTCGGCCATTTTTAGATATTGAATTGGGGTCGTCGAACCCCTGACTAAGCCCATGTTCCACATCTATTTATGATTTACATTGCTATAGTCATGCAGTCCATATTTGAATTATATATTTTTTGTCAATATTGTTACTGGTATTTCACTGGACCCTAGTGACCAAATGTTGTAAGTAACTGTAACTGTTAGACACAGGTGTTGTTAGACTCCAGGCACAGGCTATATAATTGCTTTTTTTCAACTTTGTAATTGACACCATGATGAAGACGCAAGCCGAAACACGTTGTGCTTTTATATAATTATCTAGCCAGCACATTAAAGGCTTTTTAACTTTGAAATCCACATGAGTGCCTGGAATAGATTTTTTTACGTTGTTTTTTGCTTTTTGTCTATCATCTCCACTCCAAGTGCACCTATGGTGGTTTATAATTTTTGAATACCTGACACACTCCTGTTACAACTTTGTTTCAAATTAATTATTTTAATAGTTTGACAACACTAATTAATATATATTTTACTCAGAGGAATGTGTTATTACCCCTTTGGTATAATCTTATTACGTAAATTTTTCACATTTAAATTCCAGTAATAAAACTTGGAAAATCAGCAAATTATTGACATAGTTTTATATGAGTATTTCATGTTTTTGGCAGAATACAGGCTTACAGTAGGAAGGATAATAAGTGTTTAGCATGGTCAAATAAAACACAAACAAAGCAGCAACTCGTAATATTGAATCGCAATACATATCATATCGATAGCTATGTATAGTGATAATATCATAGTGAAGGTCCCTTGCATTTCTCAACAATCCACAAAGGGCTGTGTTAAAACAAGAAGTTCAGTATTTTATAACTTGATGTTAAATGGTCTCGCACCCTGAAAGTAGTCTATGAATGTCCAGACATTGCAAACCACTGTTTGGTGGTCTTAAAACAAGGGAGGAACCATCTGACATTTGACCTTTTAGTCATTTAGCAGTCGTTCTTATCCAGAGCGACATCCATTCGTTAAGCTGTAAGACACTGAAAAATCACTTACACACTAAATAGCTAGACTAATTACAAGCAGGAAAAGGTCTGCTACAACTGAACGCTTCCACTACTAAACGGCAATGTAGAGATAACTAGGCCTTGTCCTCTGGATTTTTTTTTGTTTGTTCCTTATCAGTTCTTGTGTGTTATCAGAAGCTAAACTGACACTGAAACAAAGCAGGTCATCACATCTTCCATTCTGACGTCAAACATTGCCAAATATTTACGAGCCATGGGAAAACAAATAGATGCGAGAATGACGAAAATGGGGGGAAAGTGTTTGGCCTTTCACTATGTTCTCCTTTATGTTTAGCCCATGCTGTGTTTGCACCAAGCTCAAGGTTGTGTGTAGAGGATAAGATAAATACGCACTTCAAGAATACAATTATACAATCATTCATATTGGCCAGGGGTCAGCAAAATAACAAAAGATTGAAAATGCAAGTCAAGCCCCTCAGCCTGTTTATTGTTTAACCTAAAGCCATGAAAAGTTACTAGCCTACTACATACTGAAACCTACCTAATTGCAATTGTCAATTTGTATTTCACACTCCACATCACAGAGGTAAAACAGTTGATCTAGAGATCAACATTTTAAGTTGAGAAACAAAAATGTAGCTAGAGAAATCTGAGAACAGCTTTTTAAATTGGGACAAGCTGTGTTTTCCATGCAATAGGACACAAGAGGGTTTTGTATATTATTATTGTTTATCCTGGGTTTTTCCTGCATTTAAAACTCAAAAGTGACCGCCTTTCCAAAATCTCGCACCGCCTCTGTGTGTCAGCATGGCAAAACGTGACTTTGCACTCATAAATAACATACCAGCAAAATACAACAGCGAATGTGACGGTAGGAGGAAACTTTTTCTATATTGGCAGTGTAGCAGATGGGGAGGTTTCCCACCCAATTGGGCTAATGTTAATGAGCTTGGGCGGGTTGATTTACAGATAGGGTAGTATAGAACAAATAGCGTTTGAGCGTTTTTTTGTGGAGTCTAAAGGAGATTTTGCAGTTTACTGTCAATGAAATCTGGCAGCCTTGCATACAGGACCACACTTGTCCTGACATAGTGGAGATGAGTAAAATCAGAAAAACAAGTGGATCCTAGTTCTTTTACACACAGTCATGTCAAAATATTTCAGGTAAACTTAATAACCCCTAAACTACATTCAATCTGCATAACAGTTTAACATTTCAGATAACATCTAGCCTATAATTACAGATTTCGTGAGAATTCGCTAGACAAAGATGCCTGGTGAAAAAACAGGCATTAGATTAGGGAGTACTGTCACCAAAAACATTACATATACAATATACAGTGTAAAAACTATACAATAAACACAGGGGAGCGGAGATTGGGGTACGTCCTTTGCCTAATTTTGCGCCAGGAAAACCCGTTATCCACATTTTTTTCAGGTATTTCATATGAATAGGAAAGTGGTGACTAGGAAAAAAACATTGTATTCTTACCTTTGTATTTATTTGATCAGAAGGGGGGTTTTTTATGTATGCAATTTTAGCAACCCGTTGAAATTCCTCTGTTGTGACCCTGACTTTGAACACCACTTACTAAAATGTGGAGAGCCATGTTTACATATTAAACCTGTTATTCAACAACAAAAAAATCTACCACAAACACTCCATTGTTCAGAGCAGACTTCTGCTCAGTTCATAACGAGTAGGCCTGGGAACCACTGGTGTGTGTTACGTGCTCATTCTCTCACCTGCATACATGTGGAAGGTAAGCCTCTCGATAAGCTTGAGTACCGTGCCCGCCTTGATGATGGGAATGCCGGACTTGGACTGCATGTTCTCCTCGAACACTACATTCTCCTCTGAGTCAGGCGTGGCAAACCGGTAGAGCTCCGCCCCAGGCAGCCTCATCTGCTCCTCCTTCTCCTCCTGCAGCATGGCAGAGTCCAGCATGCGCTCCAGCGTTGAGCGGTACTGCAGGGAGATGAGTGCTGCCATCCAGCCATTCTTCTCCTCAGCCGACTTGGCGGCGAACACCACACTGTTGCCATCCTTAAGGATGATCTCGAAGGCGTGCCGGTATTCGCCCTCCTTGTCGTCCTTGTCATTGATCTGCACCTTGCGCATGAAGAACTTCTCCTTGAGGCGGTACTCAGCGGTGGACGAGGCGCCGGGCAGGCGTGGCTGGCCGTGGTTGGACTTGCAGCAGACCATCAGGCCGTCAAAGAGGAATATGTGGCGCTCGTGCTTTGCACCCACGCGCGTCAACGTGCCCTCCATGATGAACTCATTGCAGCACTGGCCAATGTCCTTGCCCTCCCAACCATCAATGTTCTTCTGGATCTCGTTCATCTTCTTGATGGCTAGGTGCTTGCCCTTCATCTGCTGGCTGTAGAAGCGGCAGGCCGACTCGCTGGGTGCGTCGAAGAGACAGAGAGAAAGAACATATGAGTGTGAGAAAGCAATGTGAAGGAGAAGAATAGCAACAGAGAATCTAACAATGAAAGACAAAAGGAAGGCAAATGTGTAAATGGAAAGAAAGTCTATGAAAAAAGGAGGCGAAAGAGAGGAAGGTCCCATGTCCAAAGCTCATTGACAATGGGAAAATAAGGTAACAAAGCCAGCAAGATTGAGCTGACTGTCAGTGTCTGTAAGTGGGTGGGTTTCGAAACCCTCACTACAACTACACCTATTCAAGGAGGGGGTTACTCTAAACCTGACCTTAACCACATAACTCTCTTACAGGACCAACAAAGTAATAGTTAAATATGACTATGGGACTAAAGAGAAGCTGAATATATTTCTGAGACATACGTACACTACAGATTATATTCAAAGTTCACATTTAAGTAATTGAGCAGGGGCTTTAATACACTGTATGTATATACAGTTGTGCTCATAAGTTTGCATACCCTGGCAGAAATTGTGAAATTTTGGCATTGATTTTTAAAATATGACTGATCATGCAAAAAACTGTATTTTCTTGAAGAATAGTGATCATATGAAGCGATTCATTATCACATAGTTGTTTGGCTCCTTTTTAAATCATAATGATAACAGAAATAACCCAAATGGCCCTGATCAAAAGTTTACATACCCTTGAATGTTTGGCCTTGTTACAGACACAAGGTGACACACACAGGTGAAAATGGCAATTAAAGTTGAATTTCCCACACCTGTGGCTTTTTAAATTGCAATTAGTGTCTGTGTATAAATAGTCAATGAGTTTGTTAGCTCTCACGTGGATGCACTGAAAAGAACGGTCTAAAGACCTGCATAACAAGGTAATGAAACTTAATTAAGATGGAAAAGGATATAAAAGATATCCAAAGCCTTGCAAATGCCAGTCAGTACTGTTCAATCACTTATAAAGAAGTGGAAAATTCAGGGATCTCTTGATACCAAGCCAAGGTCAGGTAGACCAAGAAAGATTTCAGTCAAAACTTCCAGAAGAATTGTTCAGGATACAAAGAAAAACCCACAGGTAACCTCAGGAGAAATACAGGCTGCTCTGGAAAAAGACGGTGTGGTTGTTTCAAGGAGCATGATATGACGATACTTGAACAAAATTGAGCTGCATGGTCGATTTGCCAGAAAGAAGCCTTTACTGCGCCAATGCCACAAAAAAGCCTGGTTACAATATGCCCGACAACACCTTGACACACCTCACAGCTTCTGGCACACTGTAATTTGGAGTGACGAGAGCGCTATGTTTGGAGAGGGGTTTGGAGAGGGGTCAACAAGGCCTATAGTGAACAGAATACCATCCCCACTGTGAAGCATGGTGTTGGCTCACTGATGTTTTGGGGGTGTATGAGCTCTAAAGGCACGGGAATCTTGTGACAATTGAAGGCAAGATGAATGCAGCATGTTATCTGAAAATACTGGCAGACAATTTGCATTCTTCTGCACGAAAGCTGCGCATGGGACGATTTTGGACTTTCCAGCACGACAATGACCCTAAGCACAAGGCCAAGTTGACCCTCCAGTGGTTACAGAAGAAAAAGAGGAAGGTTCTGGAGTGGCCATCACAGTCTCCTGGCCTTAATATCATCGAGCCACTCGGGGGAGATCTCAAATGTGCGGTTCATGCAAGACGGCCAAAGACTTTGCATGACCTGGAGGAATTTTGCCAAGATGAATGGGCAGCTACACTACCTACAAGAATTCAGGGCCTCATAGACAACTATTACAAAAGACTGCACGCTGTCATTGATGCTAAAGGGGACAATACACAGTATTAAGAACTAAGGGTATGCAGACTTTTGAACAGGGGTCAGTTCATTTCTTTCTTTGTTGCCATGTTTTGTTTTATGATTGTGCCATTCTGTTATGACCTACAGTTGAATGTGAATCCCATAAGAAATAAAAGACAGAGAAGTGTTTTGCCTGCTCACTCATGTTTTCTTTACAAATGGTACATATATTAGCAATTCTCCAAGGGTATACAAACTTTTGAGCACAACTGTACATATACACATATACATATTCTTTTAACTTTTTTGAACACACCAATTAATTAACTAATATTAAACGAGGAATTGGTAATTTCAGCCCTCTAGCATCTACAAGGGCAATAGCAAGAACAATGTGTTTATGACAGCTTCAGCAATTAACCAGAAAACAACTAAGTAGCTTGGCAAACTAACTTATGTTATACAACGTGTGGTTCGGAATTCCCATTTTTATAGCCTACCTATTCTTGGTATAACAAACTGAGGAAGCAAATATTTTTGTATACGAGTCCTAAGTTGGGGCGCAGGATACACAAATTACATTGTGTGATTTGTAACAACAAATTACACCATGTACAGTAGAGATTTTGATCTTTAATACATTTTCTTCATCGAGACCCGATGTGTGATTTAAGTGTTCCCTTAATTTTTTTGATCAGTTTATTATATTTGAAGGGCATTTACATTAATCCAAAATCTTTCCACTAGCAGCCTTAACTTGAAATGGAGCATGTAGTAAGAGAAAAAAAAATAAGTATAAGCATCAGTGTCAAACTATCATTTATCCCAGGCAGTAACAGACCTTGCCAGAGAATATAGCAACTGTGCACTGATTGTGTTGCCTATTGAACAGCAAGCATGCTTTCTTGCTGTTAACTTCTACATAATATTTTGTCAAAAATGCTCAGGCTCAGTTTCATTGGGAATTGTTAATGTATAGCAATATTAAACCCATTGCTTAAGCATATTTAAGTCATGGATGGAGATTATAACAGGAAAACTCAACACCTCTTAAAACAGTAGTCCTCAAATCTTTCCTGGGGACACACAGCTATCCCATATATTAGCTGTATTCCTGAGCTAGCACACCTGAATCAAATAATTTAAGCCTTGGCTACTTGATTTAGTAAGCTAGTTCAAGGCTGCAACAAAAGTGTTAGATGGCTGGGGGTCCCCAGGAGAGGTTGCAGAACTACTGTCTACAAAGGTCCTTCTGTTGTGTCTTTGGCATGTTCTTATTTTTTATTGAATCCCAGGTTTTTAATACAACTGATAAAGATCTTGTTTACATACATTTTTTAACATTGGCTTTGCTTGTTTCATTTATTTTGTTCTTAAACTCAAACTCTGCCAGTGACAAGCATACCCATAATACAATGTTGCCACCATATTACTTGAAAACACAAACAATTAGATTCACTTTAGATTACCGTCCTGAATGACACAAAAGAACAAAGCCAACGTACAAACAAACACAAATGAGCCATTCTGTTTACAACAATGTAACACTGCAAAAAACTGTAAAGAAATATTTTTTTGACCAAATTCACAAAAGTGAAACCTTATGCATTAAGTGTTGTAGCGGCAGCATCTATCGGTATGTTATGTTATGGGTATGCTTTTCATCAGCAGAGACTGAAGAATATTCCAAGATGAAATAGAAAGAAAAGAAATATTGCTGTCCATCAATGGTTGCAAACCAAATTTACTAAGCTTGGGCAATTTTAATGAAAGAAATGTATATATCTTGCCTTAAGAGTTTATTGTGCAAAGCTGCTTCCACAGAGAATAAACTGTGTTGTAAGGACATAATGCCATCATATATTTTTGTTATGCATTTTAGTACAAAAATTATATGACATTAGTTCTTCTCTTTGAAAATGTAGGGTAGGTTGTATAAAGCAGCAAAATATACAAACAAACATTTTTTGCCAAGAAAATGTGAATACTGCAAAAACTGTGTTTTTGCCGGACTGCATAAACGAAGCCGGCCAAAAAGAGCGAGTGTGTCTTACTAAGTGAGTGAGTGACTGACTGACTGACTACCACTTGTTAAATAGCGTTGTGGTTAGAGACACGGACTCTCACGCCGGGGACCGGTGTTCGAGCCTCTCCGCAGTCAAAGCAAATTATGCATTAGGATTTGTTCCGGATAGTTGTTCCGGATAGACAAAAACTGGCCACAAGCTTCAGAAGCTACATTATAGTAAGCCTAAAATAAAATTGCTTACCATTATATTCTGACTATTTCTGGTGGATTTTCAAAGCACGCATTCATGCATGCTTTTTGGGGTAGCCTAAAATATAGTAGCTCACAACCCCTTGTGCAGTAAAAGAGGAGGGGTTTCCACGAATCTCGTCTTTTCACTTGACGAAAAAGACACCTATATTGATAGTTACTGTATCAATGTCATTCACGAATGAAAGAAAAATGAACGTTGTTGTGCCATGAAATGAAATAGCACAGAACAAATTATGCATTAGGATTAGTTCAGAATAGACAAAAACGTTGCTGGATACAACCTCCAGTAGCTATATTATAGTATGCCTAAAGTAAAACTGTTTATGGTTATATTGTGACAATTTCTGGTGGATTTTCGAAGTACACATCCATGCATGCTTTTTGGGGTAATATAGGCTATATCGCAACCCCATAGTCAGTAAAAGAGGAGGGGTTTCCACAATTCTCTCATCTTTTCACTTGATGAAAAAGTCAGTTATCGTCACCTCTATTGATAGTTATTGTATCAATATCATTCACGAATGAAAGAAAAACAAGCGTTGTTGTGCCATGAAATGAAATAGCTTTTGCTGTGTAAAGTTCATCTTCAGCCTCGCTAGCAATTGCTCAATTCTTATGACTATTCCAAGTAGTAAGTTAGTAGATAGGACTACTAGTAACCCTATTACTAGGGGTGGGTATTGGCAAGTACCTTGCAATACGATATATATCACAATACACATGTTACGATTCAATACATCAAGATTCATCATATCACAACTGAATCACGATACTTATTGAAGTAATTGAAGAAAACCTCAAATAATATTAAGTTATATACTTGAAAGGACAATCTTTAGCTAATCCTCATTAGCAACTCCTAATGAACCCCTAACTTCTAAATTTAGACCCCCTTTCGACCCACCTGCGTGAAGTTGGCCCCCCACCCAATGCAAAACTTCGGCAAAATAGGCTCAATCATTTGTGCTGGTTTGTGCCGTTAAAATTTTCATTAGTGCTGCTATCATTTTATAGATATTAAAGAATATTTTATAGGTAATTCTGAGGTCACTCAGCCCCCCAACATCCTCCAAAATCAACCAAAATAGTCTTGTGCTGTTTACATTTTTTGTTTGTGCTTCATCCGTGTTTTTAATATTATAAATTTAATTTTAGGCAATGACGTTACTCAGTCCCCCAACATGCTCCAAATTCACCCAAAATAGTCTCCTTTGTTTGTGCTTCGTTTGTGTTGGTTTGTGCTGTTAAAAGTTTTGTTTGTGCTGATGCAGTGTTTTATATATCAGACATTTAATTTTAGGTGTCACCAGTCCCCCAACCTCCTCGAAACTGCCTCAAAATAGGCTCATGTTTTAGACCCCAAAAGAATTCTAGAATGCTGCTGTTGATTACTGAAAAATTCTCAAAATAAAATATATTTTCTCACACATTTCAAACAAACAGACATAGCACAAAAACCAAAACCAAATTACATTAACAAGTTAACTTTGTTTTAAAGAGCAGGTACTCTTCTTTAATTTGACAACACATTAATGTAACTTCGAATAATATGATTTGTTTTCTCCCATTAACAATGAAAAGAATGAAACAAATGTATAAGTTTGCCAAAAACGATATATTGCAACGAGATTGAGCCAGCAGTCAAATTAGGTGTGTACAGCTAATATGATCATAATAAAGTAAGCACAAGGCAAATCTCAAGACATACAAGTTTTTATAAATGATAAGGGGAAGTATGTGGCGTACATCTTTTGGCAGATGCAGGACATCATAGCGATCAAGTGACAACGTCGTCAGCGAAGCACAACCTTACTGCTTCTTGACTAGCTAGTGAGTGACAGCTTGTTGCTGCACAAGCGAAACATTTGCGGGCAGACAACTTTTTTTTCGCCTGATTGACGAAACCATCCGGACAATTAGTTGTCTAGTTAGCAATAGCATTTTCCATATTTGAATGAAACTGGAAGAAAACAACAAACTAGTCAGCCGGCTACACAGCTACTGCAACACTTTCCATTACAAGACTGAGCAAGCAACCATTCGAGCTCCACAGCTGATGTGCTTGTCTATCAAGTTATCAGGACAGGCTTGTTGTTGTCATCTTAAAGATATTACCAAAATTTCACAGCATAAAATATGGACAACACAAAACTTAAAGCCACAGTTTATTTCTTACTCACCTCGACATCATTATCGCTTTCAAAGAGCAAGGATGTTCCTAACCTCATATCACCAAACAACACAGAAACAATCTCTTCTAACATAAAAAGTTGTGGCCGCTTAGGCGCTAGCATTTTGAGTAAGGCTATGAATTAAAAAAAAAAAGTAAAATGACAGCATACTCTTTTCTGGTTTCTTATTAATGACGACAACCATGGGAATACAGTAAAAGGCTTTTATCAGGTAGATTTTGTGATAAAGTAACAAGCCCGTTCAGTGACCACTACAGTAGTTTAAAAGACGGCTGTCGACAGCATAATAAATAAATAAACATCGATTCTAGACGTTTCTATCTAGAATATCGATATAATATTGTGAAAAAAAGAATCTCGATTTTACATTAAATCGTTGCATTAGCACAGCACTACCTATTACTGGCTAATAAGCTGTTAAAACGGCCAGTGGCAAAAGCCATACAGTTCATAGATGCTTTTTGTGGTGGAAGTAAACTTAATAATAAGAAACTTTAGTCAGTTTAACACAACGCTTAATGGTGTCTAGCGAAATAGTCAAACTTGGTGTGATGTTAATGCGTGACCAAATGATCTAATGTTGAGACGCTATAACGACACAGTGGTTAAAGACACAGCCTCTCACACGGGAGACCCAGGTTCGAATCCAGTGAGGGCAACAACATTCACCCCTTCTAATTGTGGGCCGGCTGAACTAGGCTTGCCTGGTTCCTTTTCTTGTTCACTATCTACTATATGTCTCAGTTTATGTCCTTTAGGACCACAAAGTAGACAATTGTTTTTTAAACAATCAATTTATTCTCATTACACATACCGGCCACTTTATTAGGTACACCTATCTAGTATAGAGTAGGGCTCCCTTTGGCCTCCATTTGCTTAAAGGTTTGACATGTTGTGCTTCTGCAAACCACTGTTATAAAGTGTGCTGATTTCAGTATTTGTGGCCATTCTGTCAGCTTAAACGGCCATTCATCTTTGACCTCAGGGTGTTTTTCACCAACAGAAATCTCAGTTTTTTGTGAATCGCATCATTCTCTGTAAAGAGAGAGAGAGACAGTGTGTGAAACTTCCAGATCAGCGTTTTCTGAGACATGAGAACCATCACGTCTGGCACCAACAATTATACCAACAATACAATGATATGACAGTCAAAGTTGCTTAGATCACAGGTCTTTCCCATTTTAATGTTTGCTCAAATAACTAAACCTCTTGACAATGTCTTCATGTTATATTCAGTTGCAGCCACATGATTTGTTGTGTGGGTATTTGAATTAACGAGCAAGAGTACCAAAATAAAAGTCCAGTGAGTGTATGCCACTGTCTTTTAGAATTTTCGTTATACATTATGAAGGAGCATGAGAACAGTAATGATTGACACGTGACAAGAAAACCAAAAGGACAAAACTAAACAGAACACCAGAAGGCTTTGCAGCCACCAAAACCAGCATCTCCCCTCCTTTGTTCATAATCAGCTGAGAAATAATTGTAATGATTTTGATTCTAAAACAAAATACTTAAAACAACAGCAAATCCAGCTTCATTTCCTAATTTTTGCTTTTCTGAGGTTAAAGATTCATTGGAGTTATATAATCAATTGGGTGAGAAACAAACAAAAGGAGAAAAAAACAAAATCAAAAGGTGTTTACCACCCGCTAGTCTGATCTGGAACTACTAGTAAACAAATCGGGGGTAGGGGAAAAGGAGCTTACTTTGTTTTGTTTTTTTGTGGACACACGACAACTCGCGTCAGCGCTCCCGAGAGGTGGCGGGGGCAGTCTGGGGAGACTCGTGCGGGCCTGTCTTCATACCAGCACCTCAAAGAACTGGGTGACTGTCAACCGGCCCACCTTAGCTTCGCTGAGAGATAGGGTGCATCGCTGAAGGCAAGGGATAGACTACACTGAAAGCTCGCCCGCAAAACTATAATACCCAGTTTCCAGAGACTTTAAAAACTGCATACAGAAAGAAACTAAATAAAACTTTGCCCGTGGAGTCTGATAACATTATATTTCAAGGGCATTTACATAAATCCAAAATCTTTAAAGTAGCAGTCTTAACTTGAAACGGAACATGTTGTTGTAAAATAATTGTTTTTTATTAAGCATCAGTATCAAACCATCATTTATCCCAGGCAGCAATAGACTTTGCCAGAGAATTAGCAACTGAGCGCTGATTATGTGTTGCCTATTGAACAGCAAGCTTGCGCAAGAGCAAGCATGATTCAAATGGCTGTAACAAAAGAACTCCTGGTTTGTTCTTTGTTCTGGCTCTTGCAATACAAAGACCCAGAGAGACAGGAAAGGTGTAGCGAAAATGCCACAGTCGACAAAGGTAAACCCAGCGAACCAACTCAGTGCATATTCTCAGACAGTCCATACTAGCCTCCAGTGTGTGTGTTACCAGTATGGGGTGCAAAGACATACCGTACGATAAGCCATCCTTTACCCATGAAAAATAAGGGGGAAAAAACCCCAGCAACAAATAGGCACAATAGAATCCAAAATAAAAAGATACCCTACGTCCTCATACTGTATGCTCTTCGCTGTCAAGCAAATAAAGGTCGAGTGACAACCACATGTGACCAAAAATTATGTGGAAAAATATTAAGAATTTCTTAATCAAAACAAAAGGAAAATAGAAAGAAATAAGTGGTCCGCAGTGTTGGGATGCCAAAGTCCACTGCTGAAAGCAATGGGATTCGCTTTAACCCCCCACTCAATCTCTCAGCTTTTTTTTCCCTTTCTCAAAGCCAGGAACAATAATACCAGAACAGGACAGCCCAATTCCTGACGCAGCTTCCCTTTGACAACACAGTAGCGACCCCCCCAATCTATTTTAAGTCCAGAGGGAGGCTTAGGATTGAGTTAGGGTGGGGGAATTCAGAGGATGGGAGGGGTCCAGTAGTATGACTTGCTGTGCGTGTAAATTATGTATGTATTGTGCCAAGCAATTGTTTACGGTTCTTTGCGTATATAGCTACATTTACTTTCTTATCCAGGATGACTTCTAGAATTACAGATAGGGTTCCCTGCCATACCCAAGGGCGGACCTTTTCATTACATTGTTGGATCAGGGGTTCAAACCAGCGGCCTTTCGGTTACTGAACCTATGGTATAACCACAAGGCTGGTTATGCCACCATGCCAGTGCACACTTAAGACATCCACCTACCGGGTCTGTGCCAATGACTATAAAGTAGCTTACCATATTTTGCTTATGGACTTCTGTTACTGCATCTGTACATTGTTTTAAGTGTGTGCATGTATACATGGTTTTACTGTGTATGTGTGATGCATCTTGTATAGTATGGTTGGGTGTTGAGAACCAAGCGTGGAGTGACCAGGAGGGGTTAGAAGTGGACCATGCTGTACTGGTTACCTTAACCTCCTCTTGGCCATGTTCTTGGAGCAGATCCTCTCCATGCTGCTCTGTAGGTTGAGCAATGCCGTGATGGCCTGCTTCAGACACTCCTTGTCTTCCTCATCCTCGCTCTTCTCCTCCAGTTGCTGAGGAAAGTGGGGAGTGGGGGGGGGTAAGATGATAAAATGTAGGGTCAGGTGGTTTCAATGGGGTGGTTTAGTCAAGGATCATGACGTGGTATAAAGCCTAACCCATGAGCAAGATTAGAGCTAAAGAAAGAAAGGGTTCTCTTTCCATCCCCCCAACACCCCCATCTTCCACTAGTTCCCTGCCTCCTCAACTCCAGGATTTTCATAATAATTTAACTTTTTAAATGTATGGAACAAACACACTATCGATGTTCAACTGATAATATTCTACATTTGATCTTTTGCCAAATCCAACAGAAAAGTATTTTGCCAAATGTATTTAGGTGAAAGGGCCTTAAGTAAGCGGAAAGTTAAACACTGAACATCACTAAGAAAATTAAAAGATTGTAACAATGCTTTAAAAAAAAACTACAAAATTAAGGGAACACATGAATCACACAACAGGTCACAATTAACAAAATATATTAAATGATCAGAATCTTTACTGTACATTGTGTAATTCGTTGAGAACAAAATGACGTAACAATGGTCAATGGAAACCAAAATCATCAACCGAATGAAGGCTGGATTCGAACTCACACCGAAAATCAAAGCAAACAATTGAAATCACAGGCTGTTCCTGTGATTAAAAATTAAGGGAACAGGTAATCATCACAGTATAACACCAAGTCAATTAAACTTCAGGGAAATCAATCTGCCCAGATAGGAAGCATAAGCAATTGAGAATCAATGTCACCTGTTTTGGTGCAAATGAAAGTGACAACAGGTGCACTGGAGAGGCGACAGCAAGATAACCCCCAAAAAGGGAATGGTTTTGCAGGTGGTGGCCACAGACAATTGCTCTCTCCTTAGCCATCCTGACTGATTCTTCTCTACTTTTGCATTTTGCTAGTTTCCTTGTCACTACTGGTAGCATGAGGCGGTACCTGCAGCCCATTTGGGTTACACAGGCAGTCCAGCTCCTCCAGGATGGCACATCCATACATGCCGTCACAAGAAGGTTTGCTGTGTCTCCCAGTACAGTCTCAAGAGCATGGAGGAGACACCGGGAGACGGGCCGTTACACGAGGAGAGCTGGACAGGACTGTAGAAGGGTCCATCAGCTCAGCAGCAGGAACAATATCTGCTCCTTTGTGTGAGGAGGAACAGGAGGAGCACTGCCAGAGCCCTACAAAATGTGGGCTCCTGGCGTGCGTGTTTCTGACCAAACTGTCAGAAACTGACTCCATGAGGGTGGCATGAGGGTCCGACATCCTCTAGTGGGACCTGTGCTCAAAGCCCAGCATCGTACAGCTCAATTGGTATTCGCCAGAGTATTATTATGGTATTGTCAGGTCCACCATTGGTACCCCCATTCTCTTCACAGATGAAAGCAGGTTCACACTGAGCACGTGACAGTTGTGAAAGAGTCCGTAGATGGCGTGATGAACGTTATACTACCTGCAACATCATCCAGCATGGTTTGGCGGTGGGTCAGTGATGGTCTGGGGAGGCATATCCTTGGAAGGTCGCACAGACCTCCACATGCCAGCCAACTCCTCAGACCCATCGTCAGACCTTACGCTGGTGCAGTTGGCCCTGGGTTCCTCCTGGTGCAGGACAATGCCCAGCCTTATGTGGCCAGAGTGTGTAGGCAGTTCCTGGATGATAAAGGCACTGATGCTACTGACAGGCCCTCACGTTCACCCTGAATCCAATTGAGAACCTCTAGGATGTTATGTATCGGTGCATCCAACGCCGCCAAGTAGCACCACAGTCTGTCCAGAAACTCACTGACGCCCTGATCCAAGTCTGGGAGGAGATCCCCCAGGACACCATAAACCGTCTCATCAGGAGCATGCCCACATGTTGTCGGGAGGGCATACAGGCACGTGGGGGCCATACACACTAGAGTCACATTATAAGTTGCCATGATGAAAATCATGCATGCTGGAACAGCTTGTGATTTCAATAGTTTACTTTGATTTTCAGTGAGTTTGGATCCAGCCCTAAATTGGTTCATGATTTTGGTTTCCATTGACTGTTGTTACGTCATTTTGTTCTCAACAAATTACACAATGTACAGTAAGGATTTTGATCTTTAGTAAATTTTGTTCATCGAGACCTGATGTGTGATTTAAGTGTTCCCTTAATTTTTTGGAGCAGTGTATATTCAAAAGTTTGGGGTCACTTAGAAATATCCCTGTTTGCCATGAAAACACACATGAAATGAGTTTGAAAAAGAAATATAGCAAAATGAATAGGAAATATAGTCACTGACAAGGTTAGAAATAATGTGACATAACTGAATAATTGAAAAAATAATTGTCCAACTTCGCCTAACAACTTTGCTTTCATCAAAGAATCCTCCATTTGCAGCAATTACAGCTTGCAGAACTTTGACATTCTAATTGTCAATTTGTTTAGGCAATCTCAAGAGATTTCACCTCATGCTTCCTGAAGTACCTCCCACAAGTTGGATTGGCTTGATGGGCACTTCTTTCGTACCATACGGACAAGCTGCTCCTACAACAGCTCAATAGGGTTGAGATCTGCTAACTGCTGGCCACTCCATTATAGACAGAATACCAGCTGATTGCTTCTTCCCTAAATATTTCTTGCCTAGTTTGGAACATTGTTTTGGGTCATTGCCCTGATGTAGGAGGAAACTGGCTCCAATCAAGCGCTGTCCACAGAGTATGGCATGGCAGGGCTGAACGTTAACATTTTTTGCCACTGCCCAGTGGGACCAGTGGGTTTGAAACTTACAGGCCCCAAAAACAATTTTACTGTCCCTCCATCCAAAAGTTGTAATTTATCAGCGTTACAACATATAACCAAATTCTTTTGCTACATAACGTTTAATCCTTTATGAAATGCATACTGGATATATAAAAAAATATATATTATTCTATTTCTTTCATTACATTTCTAATTATAAAAATGTATAAAAATATAAGTCAACAAAACATTTGACTTTTACACAAAACACTAACTCATTCATCCCCGGGGAAAAAGACGAACGGCTGGCCCGTCTTAGTTGCTAGGTATGCGGTTGTTATGTCATGCAATCACCCAAAGGGCATCTGCATTTAAATTCCTGACCAGGACAGTCAAGGGCCCTGAAGATGGATTGTCAGCCATCCGCTTGGCTGTCATGCAGACCAGGTGCTGTTTGCTATTGGCATGGCTGGTCAGCGAAAGTTGTCAGCAAAAATATTTGCTTTCGTTTGAGCTTGTGGTTATCCTTCGCAGCCTTCTTCATTTGAGTGACTCACACAAGTTTTTAAATGTTTTATTGAAAAACAATTCCAGAAAGCCACACGTCACATCACTGCTCAACTCTTGACTGGTCAACTGTGCGCGCAAAGAGCTTCAAGGTAGTTATTTTCTGTTTCTCAAACTAGACACTAATATATTTGTCCTCTGGCTCAGTTGTGCACCAGAGCCTCCCACTCCTCTTTCTATTCTGGTTGGAGCCAGTTTGCGCTGTTCTGCGAAGGGACGAGTACACAGTGTTGTACGAGATCTTCAGTTTCTTGGCAATTTCTCAGAACAAGACTGGACTGATGAGTTTCAGAAGAAAGTTCTTTGTTTCTAGCAAATTTGAGCCAGTAATTGAACCTAAATTGCTGATGCTCCAGATACTCAACCAGTCTGAAGAAGGCTAGTTTTTTGCTTCTTTAATCAGCCAAACAGTTTTCAATTGTCATTTACAATATTAAAAATGTCTACACTGTATTTTTGATCAATTTGATGTTATTTTAATGGACAAAAAATTTGCTTTTCTTTTGAAAAGGACATTTCTAAGTGACCCTAAACTTTTGAACAGCAGTGTATAACCATTTTATCTCAGGGATCATTTGTCTTTGAGAGCAGCTACATTTCTCCAGCCCCATCCCTTAGCTGGGAACCCATTGTTGTAATTTTTCAAAATGCAAATTTGTCCTTCCAGATCAGGTAAAGGAAAAAAAATGCTATCCCACATTCACTATGAAAGATAAGCCAAGCTGTACACTGCCGACATCACAGAAGGAACGCTCACTAAGCCGTTCTGATGCACTTTTATTCAGCAGTGAAAGTAAGTCTTGCAATAAGTAAGATAAACTAATAATAAATAATGCTGTAAGTGCCAATATCTAACTTTGGAATCGTTTGATTGTTGTAGTATTGTAATGAAGGAACCATCAAGAACAGTGGCTCTCAAAAGTATTCACCCTACTTGGACGTTTAAAACATTTTATTCTGTTACAATAAGAAATGAAAATGGACTTAGTTACTTTTTGCTGATTTTTAACTGATCAACACAAAAAGTCCAGAACGTCAAAGTGAAACATAAAATCTTCAAATTGTTCTAAATTGATTACAAATAAAATATAATTGTTTGTAAAACAAGAAAAACAAACATAGAAGCATGTCAGAGACTCTGAATGCTTGTGGAAGAAGATTCCATGGTCGAACGAGAGCAAAACTGCGCTATTTGGCCTCAACGCTAGGCATTACCTTTAGCGCAAGCCTAACATCACATCACCATGAGATCATCGTCCCTACCGTGAAGAATAACAGTGGCAGAAATGCTTCAATGTGTCAGGGACTGGAAAATTTGTAAAGATATAGGGCAAAATGGATGCAGCAAAGTACAGAGTATTTCTGGGAGAAAACCTGATGAACTATGCAAGTACTTCCAGCAGCCCAATGACAAAACAAATGACCATAGACACACCGGAGAGGCTTCAAAACAAAACTATCAAAATCCTGGAGTGGCCCAGTCCAATCCCAGACCTCAATCCAATTAAGAATATGGGGAAAGAGTTTAAAAAAAAAAAGAAACAAGAGCTGTTCACCATCCAACTTGACGGAGCTTGAGCAATTTTGCAAGGGGGGAATTGTTGTATGCAGTTGTGCAAATCTGGTGGAGACTTATCCAAATAAACTAATGTCTGTTATTGCTGCCAAAGTTGCCTCCACCAAATATTGACTAAAAGGGGAGAATACCTATGCAATTAATTATTTTCAGTTCATTATTTGTAATGAATTGGATTTGGCTTAGTGTTAAACAGTTGCAAAAATTCCTAATTAAGAATGTTTTGGTAGGTGGAAAAGTCCAAGGGGGGTAACTACTTTTGAGAAGCCCTAGAGGCATTTAACTAAATGGTCCATAAATTGTGTATGCTGTTTATATGACAAATAAAACCTGATAATACAAAGTCTCACGCACACATACCTTTAAGATCTCAAAATAGTGGAGACAATGATAGACGGGAGTCAGAAGCAGCCGGGGCAGGACGTACTGGACTGCTTCTTTAAAGCCTTCGCATATAGACTGGGGTCAACACAGAAAAATAAAGGTAACAGTTAACTTTGTGACATCCTATCTATTGAGGAAAACAGCGAATGTATAAGCTCCGTCATTTACTGGTGGCAAAAATTCTACACCGTTTCCTCAATTCCGCTTCATGTAAGTAATCAAGCATACAATTTGATGCTAGAAAGGAGTGGATTTGTTTTGAATGTCTTGTATGGTTGCAATTTACCTAGCTTTTGCATGGTAGATACATTATATGTTTAGCAACTGTGAGCACACCTAGATTTTTCACTTGTTTACATAACGCCCATCGAAAAACAACAAACACATGGAAAATTGATCCTGAGTTTTGTAGGAAAGCTGTTGGAAGGAGTGGTGGATGGACAGAGAACTGTCATCAGCCTGGGGGTGTGGTCATCAGCCTGGGGGTGTGGTCATCAGCCTGGGGGTGTGGTCATCAGCCTGGGGGTGTGGTCATCAGCCTGGGGGTGTGGTCAGTATACAGGGGGTGTGGCCAGTGTGCTGGGAGAATGGCCTCTGACCTGGAGGTAGAAGGCGGCTCCCGGTTTGGACAGCTGGCTGAGAAAGTGGTCGTGGAAACCAGTCCGCAGGATGTCCTGAGCATACGACTCGTAGGGGTCGAAGGCCAGCTCCTAGAAACAAAGATGTACAATGTAATGAATGTCAAGTATGAGTGATGTGTTTCATTGTGCATTTCTATAAAATGAGCGAACAGAGGAAATGAATGTTAATTGTTATCATGATGACAAAGGCATGGTACATTGTATACCTTGCAATCACTTGGAGTTCATCTTAAATTAGATCGCTAAACTCACTTCAAGCTGTTTTGATGACAACCCTACCGCTAGCATCCAGCATTTAGTGATTCGTCTTGTTGAATCACTAGCTGCTAGACACCAGCTCTGAACCAGAAAACGAGAGAAGTCACTGAGAGCAGGAATGTATTTCTCGTGCACAAAACCGATCGTCTACATAGTGTTCCCTCCTGAGAGGTAGTCAGTGTGAATGCAACAATCACTAATCGGGATGAGGTGCTAATTGCTCTCTCATCTGGAATTCAAAATCCAATCTTCTTAAACCCCTAAACCTTACACTAGCCTAAACCCAAATTCACCTTTTCGCCTGTAGATGGAAGTAGCATTTTTCCTTGTGGGGATGCAGGGTTAAATTGTCCTTGTTTTACAATCCTTCTGGGATAGTATAACAGTATATAGCATTGTATAAAGAATTGTTGGTCTCTGTCACGTTAGTTATATGTCAACACAAACACACCGCAGCCATGACACACACCTCGGCCAGGTCTTCAAAGCAGCTGCCCACCAGCGGATGTGGGCTCCCCTCGTCGGTCATCTCCACCGTGTCTTCGATGAGGCCCAGCAGCTTCAGTGTGACCTCATGGATGTCAATGATGCGGCTGAAGATGTTCTCCACGTCCTGCAGGACCATAATATAGAGACAAGCCGAGAAAGAGAGAGAGAGCCAGAGAGAGAGAGCCAGAGAGAGAGAGAGCCAGAGAGAGAGAGCCAAAGAGAGAGAGAGAGAGAGAGCCAGAGAGAGAGAGAGAGAGAGAGAGAGAGCCAGAGAGAGAGAGAGCC
>JACXGI010006060.1:0-43705 GCA_016801175.1 Esox masquinongy | reverse complement strand
GCAGTGCTGGAAAATAATGGTGGCCACACAAAATATTGACACTTTGGGCCCAATTTGGACATTTTCACTTAGGGGTGTACTCACTTTTGTTGCCAGCGGTTTAGACATTAATGGCTGTGTGTTGTGTTATTTTGAGGGGACAGCAAATTTACACTGTTATACAAGCTGTACACTCACTACTTTACATTGTAGCAAAGTCAAAATCATTGTAATTTCTTCAGTGTTGTCACAAGAAAAGATATAATCAAATATTTACAAAAATGTGAGGGGTGTACTCACTTCTGTGAGATACTGTATATATGTTTACAAACTTTACTGCAGGCTGACATCTAATATTACATTTTAATGTGCAGAAACATTCTAAAACCAACCGTGTCACAAACCAAGGAGTACAATATAAAATGACAAATTTATACAGGGTGATAAATAGCAAAACCGCTACTCACCTGAATGTTTTGCGATCTATTATCTTTTCTCTCTTTCTTCCTTATATATGCTAATAAATCACCTATACATGAGTCACTGTAGTGAGATATTGGGCAAAGTATTTACTCAGGTTTATCTGAAGGTGTTTAAGTTTGGCACACCATGTTTGCCAAGCGTATAGGTCCAGGTGTACAAAATTCATAATGACTGGCTGAAGATAATATGTATGAAGTGATTTTGGATGAAAAATCACACTCCTAATTCATTTATTGCAGTTTTTAAAACAGCTGGCAATGTTGTACGACAGTAGGTTGCATCTTGTGCGATTTGGGTGCGCACCATTTCTTTTAAAGAATGCAGGTCTTTCCCAAAACAGGTTGAAATGATCACCTAAACAAACCAGGATAACAGTGAACTTTCGTTGGCCCACACAAACCCAATGGTAGATGTTCCTCACCATACAGCTTCCAACAAAGACGGTAGAGGTTATTGTTTCCGTTGGGTTAATTGTCGAGCTTGGGAAGAGACGATTTGTAGGGGTGGCAAGAGGCTGAAAACAGTTTGACAGCCGCAGGTCGGGGACAGAAGGATGTGGTATAGTTTGCCTCATGTTATCTTTCCCACATGCAGTTTTCCACTTCTGTTCCAAAGGTCGTGGTGTAGAACTGGCAGACTTCAATGGGGGGTGTGGCGGCACAGTTAATCTGTTTAGTAGGGGGAAGTGGTCGTCAGCTTGGATTTTTAAGGCTGGTTCTCCCACTGCAGAGTAACTGAATTTGTTGGGGCAGTGATCAGTCCAGCCATGGAGGAGATCCTGGTGTCGGGTTGAATCCTTAAGCAAGGCTTAAGTTTGAAAATCTCTTGACAATCATCCTGCTCAGTTAAATTAAACATATTGCAGTTCTCGTATTTCATTTAAAGAATCCAGACTGTCAGGGACATCCTCCATATTTGCTAGATGAATTTAAAATTGCAGCATACAAAGCAAATGAGTAGATAAATCAGTAAAACTTGTTTAAAAAGTAAATCCAAGTAAAAGTAAACTGTAGTAAAACGATAAAATCAATAAAATTAAATCCTAATAAAAGTGAAAAGTTTATCCAGGGATACGTTTTAGGTATTTTTGCCTTCAGTCTAAGACTTCAGCAAATGAAAAGCCATATTCAATTGGATTTTAATCTGGAAATTGGTCAGTCAAGAACTTTCCACTTGTTGTCCCTGACAAACTCCTTGATTGCTGTGGCAGTATATGTTTGGAAAAACAGTCAAAAGAGTAAGGTCAGTGCCCTTTTGACCATCTTACTTTGTGGAACTCTGCAAGTTTCTGTGTAACTGTGTGTACGTTTACATAGCAGTTGGACTGATAAAGACAGTGCTTTGGGAAAATAGTTGAGTAGCCTACTGTATACTAACCATACTTGGTGCTGAAGGTTTGGGGGAGTGGTCTAACCCTGAGAGGACATGAAAAGCTCAGTGTCTTTGCCCAAGGTTGTGAGTGGCACCAGGTGTAGTACTGACAAAATTCTTTCTTTCCTGGTGTATCTTGTCGGTCTGTATTTGTATTCCTAAGTAACAATGTTTTTTAATGTTACATCAAAGAACATAGGATAAAATGGAAATAAACAAGGATAAAATGGAAAATAAATAGATATTTATTTTAGATAACTGCTTCACTTTATGTTGGCCTAATGAGCATGTTAGTGTTCTATGCTGCAGTGTCTCTTTATGTGTTACTCTTAGAGCGAGAGCAATTATCCCTAAATGACACTAGAAAAGATTGATGACAAAGGACACATTAACATTAACCTCTTCACTATTAAATGCACTCCATCACACAACACCAATTTGACTATAGAGCACACTCAGGCTATATTTGCTTTCTCATGAATTTATCATCTCTGGCTGAAATACAGCATGCTTTGTAAAAAGGCCTTCTTAAATCTAATTTGTGGATTTTTAGAGAAAATGTGTGAAACAACAAAGAGATTCATTACATAAACTAGGTTCATTTAGGCTGGGGTTTATTCAATCCCACAAAGGATGTGGCACTTGGTAAACACCCCATTCCCCACTGGATAGATTACAACCCAAAGATCCTTACCAAACCACCTTACCACCCAAAGACCCCTTCAAGAACACCTTACCACCCAAAGACCCCTTCAAGAACACCTTACCACCTAAAGACTCCTAGCAGACCACCTCACTACCCAAAGACCCTTACCAGACCACTGCATCCCCCAAGAAGCCCTAGGCATCCTTAACGCCACACCAGGCCTAGCATCCACCACTGCATCACCACCTCCACCGGCAGAACCAGACTTAAACCTGTTGTTTATTTACATGCACCAACCCTTCTAAATGTGAAATGGGCTAGCATACTTATGACGGTGTAGTCCTGGTTGTAGTGGTTTTCATACAGTATCCAACCAGTCTGTAAGTTTGACCACTGGAAAAAAGACACATTGTAAATACAGCAATGCAGATTTGATTGAATTAAGCCATTGTTTTTGGTTCTTTCTGTGCTTAGCTTTGTGTTGCATTCATCCCCTAGCCTAGAACAAAGGGTTAAACATGAAGTACAAAAATGCCAAGACTGGTTCAGTTCTTGCTGTTATATTTATAGCCACTGGAGGGCACATCAAAGCACTAATAACTGAACCGAGATTGACAGTCTATTCCATTACAATAATGCTTTTACCAAGAAAAGAATATGTAATTTTTTGTTTGCACGTGTAATAAACTCTAAACATAAATGTTTTTTGTTCTATATTATATATTTTTTTTCACTGTTGTTTAACAAGATATGTCATTTGGGAAGGAATTCTCATTTGAATAACACTATATATAAAGGAATGGACAACAAAATCACATTAAGTTCTGTGATATATTTAAAGTTAAGCTTGAATTGATCAGATAGAAGCTTGTTTATTTCATTTTTGAAAGAGTGAGATGCAATAGTGTCAAACTCAATGTTTTTTGTAATTGGTAACAGCCATTGGTGGCAACATACAGAAATGACAACCAAAAGAAGTATTGCCTTGAGGAGTGACCAGAGATATTTACTGAAGTACAGGTTACTGTTGGAGTAGCAGATGGTAAGAAGTGAACAAAGGTAAAAGGGGCATTTACCTAAAAGGCAGTTCCTTTTAGGGGTTCTTTGAATTTAAACCAAGAAGCCCTTTTTAATGATTTTTTGTAGGTTCTTAAAATTTTATTGGAGAACAACAAAAATAAGTTATTTGAAGTAGGCTACTGTTAGATATTTTTCCTTAAATGGGTTCCCATAAAGTTTTAAATGAAGAGTCCCTAAAATAACCTTTTCTTTTTGTAGTATAGAACACACTATAACAGTAATCTTAAAACACATATCACTTTGCTTGCAATTTTATCGTTTGGTCCTTCATTTTCCTTAGCTCTGTGCCAAAACATTACATTTTGGTCTTTATCCTACTACAAAACGTTTTTGCCACATCCTTGCCATGTCTTCATTGTGCCTTGTAGAAAAATCCAAATTGGATTTGATGTAGAATTTTTACTTTATTAAAAACAAATATTTGACTGTGCTCTAGCAAATGCTCAAAAGTTTGGGGATATTTCTTTATAGTCAAACCCTGACTGGTGCTTTCTCAGAACTTTCTCCCAGACTTGTTTTGAAAACTTCTTCATGTTCATGGTGTGGTAGTTTGAATATGCTAAATGGGAGACTACATTCTCGAAAGGGTTCCTGTAGGATCTTTTACGGGTTCTTCAAATTAAGACCCTGGGGAAACCACTAAAGATTATCTGGAGACCCCTTCAAATAAACACTTCAAAATTTTTTCTTAAAGAACCTTTTGTAAAAACCTTTCGGGTACACACTTTTGAGGGGGGTTCTTCAACAAAAGGAGTGCTTTGAATTTTGCTTTTACATTTCCCCTTGAAAAACAGAGTTGTTCACACAGTTTCAATGAAGAACCCTGAAATGATACTCACTTCACCCTTTTCTAATCCAAATTCAGTCACTTTGAGACTGTTTTAAGTGTTAATTCCTGCAGGTTTATCGACCTCTATTAAGATCAGGTGCAGAATTCAGGGCTTAAGCAGAATTTGGTTGACTAGTGAAGATGAGCGAGAATATTTTATTTGTTATTAACACCTCTCCTCTGTCATACCTCCTCCCAGGACTACAACCCTCCTTGGCAAACACTTACTGATATTATATTACACATATATTACACATTTCCACACCCACACACTCCTACAACACTTGTATGTGTGTGTAGAGCAGGACAAATAAACTTTTTCCCATTAATTGGTATTTTAACTCATCAGTTCAGCTATGAAAAATATCTGATTATAAAATATCTGATGTGCTAAGTCAAACATCAGGATTTGGTCTACCTCTGTAAACGCGGCTAATGTTAACTAGGCTTTATCTTTTGTAGCATTGCACAGACTACTTTATTGATGTGTAGGAAGATTTTACCAGGATTACATTAGCGCAATGTTTTCAAAACTAACAATATTCTATTCGAAAGAAGTATTCAGCAATTTTGGATGCTCTTCAGACACTTTTAAGAAGGATAGTACGGGCTACTAAAGTTGACTGCCTTCCATAACAAGTCAGGTGGGCACTTAAGCGTTTGAGTTCGAGACGCCTCCCTCGCTCCCGTGGATGTCCAAATTGTTCACCAGAGGCAGCCTCCTGACCAAGGTAAAACTTTTTACTCCCTGTTCGGTTGGTCTATATTGTGAATCTATGAAATGACGAAGTAACATGTTGTTATTAATCTTTAGATTTGAACGTTGTTTTAAGGTGAATATCAGAAGTCTTGGCAGCAATGCTACTTTTTGGAATAAGGTCGTCAGGTTTTATTCGTCCCCCACCGTGCAGCCAACACGTATGAACGATTATTATGATCCGTCTCATGTCCCAACGCTTCACTAAATATAGTTTGTTATACTTCAAAGATGTACATTATGTTTTGTTATTTAAATCTTGAAACTTTTTGATAGTGTAAGGATAGCTTACTATTTATGGTTATGTTTTTCAAGGAAGCATTATGTTGTCGCGATTTGCAGGTGCATATTACAATGTAAAATCAATAAGAAATATTCTAATAATACTTTATTTTCTGATATTACATTTTTCTCCTCTTATAGACATTTTAAGGTGAACTGTAATTGGTTAATGCAGTCTTTTTTCTTTCTGAGAAGACATGAGTTTGCAATTCAATTATCCAACTACACTAACTTTGTTATAAAACAGGATTAAACAGGCAAAACAAAGGTTATACTTGTTCTCTTCAGCTATCACTTGAACTGAAAATCATTTTAACTATGTGATGTATATATTAAACGATCTTTTACAATTTATTGTGCAATTTCTTATTCTGAATGGACTATATGAACCGCTAACAATGTCCAAATCAATGACTATGGATGAAGCGCATGCGGCTTGTGGCTGAGATAATTTAACTTTAACTTGACAAAAGATGTACCTATTTGCCAAATATTTCTTTAGAAGGTGGCAGATGATGTGGTCAATAATTCCCAAATCTTTCTGTTGAGCTGGGGTTCGCAGGAGGGGTGGGGGCAGCTGTGACAACTATAGTACTTACATATAGAATAGAATAGAATGTGCCAAAGTTGGCCTAATCGGATCAGATAATGTTTTTACATTTTAAGTTAAAAATGTAGGGGCCCCTGAGTGGCACAGTGGTCTTAAGTCACTGCACAGCTGTACAAAAGCCTAACACTGACAGTGTCTAGGGTTCCTATAGAGGGAGGTACATACTGGTTAAGTGTAGTTATTGAATGTCCTCTCCTCTAGTGTGTATGTGCCAGCAAAAACATCCAAGAATACAGCTTCACATTGTCGGACATGTATCCAGCTTCAACTCCCCTGAATGTGTGGAGTAGTGATGAGGCAACGCCAAAAGCATGAATTGGACACCATTACATGGTTAATGAAATATGATCTAGTCTATTTAAGTCTGAGTTACATTCTAAAACTTATACATCAGTGCTCAACGTTAACATTTTTTTTGTTTGAAACTTACTGGGCCAAATTTTTTTTTTACTGTCTCTCATTCCAAAAGTTGTAATTTATCAGTGTTACAGCATAGAACCAAATACTTTTGTTACTTGATACGATTCATCATTTATGAAATGCATTCTGGATATATAAAACAAAATATTTTTATATTTCCTTCATAACATTTCTAATTATAAAATGAATAAAAAGATAAGTCAAAAAAGCATTTAACTTTCAAACAAAACACTGACTTTCAAACAAAACACTAACTCATTCCAAGGCCGTAATTACAATATATATTGGGGGGGGGGGGGCATTCAAATAAGCTCAAAATGTCCACCCCAATATATTGATATATAAATTATAAATAAAAATGTGCTATGCTACGACAGGCAACCATGAACCGCCTTCCATAAATAATCATTAGCAAATGTAAACATAATCATAACTAAACTTAACAAATTGCCGTTATTATTACTACCAGTTCTTGTTTTAGGTTTACTGCAGTTCTGCTTGTGGTTTGTCCAAGTGCTGTTGCCGTATCCCAGTTGGTTGACTGTTGTTGGTAGGTTCAGTCAATGTCAAACATTGTACTGTCTCTCTATTTCATTAGCCTACTACTTTCAAATGTTTTAAAAAAGTGGAAAACTAGAATGTAAAATGAATGTTACGTAGGCTATCTTCCTGTCGATTGTGATAGTTTTAACATCAACACGTCATTTTTTGCTGTAACTGTAACTGTGGAAATAAATAATAGTTTGCTAAAAAGTGTCAGTAATTGCATGGAGTGTAAACAAAGGTTTTTGGTGAAACGGGCCAATTAGCACGTGCTAATTAATCAATCACTAACGTTATCTATTGTTGCTAAGTTACCTTGAAAGCTAATTAGCCACACATTCACCCAGCAACCAACAATGGTGCTCATGTGCGTATTCAACTAACGTTAATGTCTTACGTTCATTTTGTTAGATACGTCAGAAAGCCCACGTGAAGTCTGAGTAAAGTGTCAATCATTTATGTTGCGCTTCATGTGTAATTTATGCACATAACGACAGTCGACAGTAGTCGTTTTCATTGATTGTATATTAGTATACTGTATAGCTGTATTTGCTTATGATAAATAGCATTATTAGTGTTTTTTGATTAAAGTGCAAGCAGTTTTATTAGTCAGCTTTCATTCACAGTGAGTGTCATCATGAGTAAGAGGAGGGGTGGCAGTGACATTCATCAGATTTTTGGGCAGCCTCAGAAAATAAAAGTAAGCTGAAAGCAGTGAGAAAATGAGTACCAGTCAGATGGTAGACTAAGTATACAGTAGCACAAGAGTTGAGTCAGTGTTTATTGTTATAATTATCATTGCCATTCAGATCAGAAATGGTTATTAATCCATTCCTGAACATCATGGCAAGAAACACCACTTGTTTACTGATGAGTGAGAAAAGGAGCAAATATTGATGGTCTGTCAGTTACTAGGTATGCGGTTGTTATGTTGTACAATTCCCCAATGGGCATCTGCATTTAAATTCCTGATACAACCAAGGGCCCTGAAGACGGATCGTCAGCCACCCGCTTGGCTGTCATGCTGACCAGGTGCTGTTTGCTATTGGCAAGGCTGGTCGGGGATTGTTTGCGAAAGTTGTCAGTGCCTTTGTAAAAAGACCCACATTTGTCCGCTGTAGCCGGGAATTTAGGACAGACGACAGTGCATCTGAGTTCCATTGAAACGTTGAAACAGGTAAATTATTTTTGGCAATTATTTTTGAGTGACTCGCCCAAATTTTTAAATACTTTATTGAAAAACAATATCAGCCATCCACGCGTCACATCACTGCTCAACACTTGACTGGTCAACAGCGCGCGAAAGGAGCTGCAAGGTAGTTTTGTGCGTGTGCCAGATTACGAAACAACTAGAGGATGTCGAGTTTATAATGCGATTATTATTTCACAATCTCTAATTTTTTTTGCGGTGGCCTGATCGGGACAGTGACTTGCTAGTTTGATTAGTCCCGACTTGACTTTTTCCTGGCCCGGGGCCATCGGGCCATCATTATTGTTGAGCCCTGTACATTTTAAACCTGACTTCTGTAAATCATTTTTTATTTATTGAAATGGCAGGAGATTGATTTCGAGGGTAGAAAAATTTAGGCATACAGGATTTTGTCCCAAAAAATCATCACCCCATGACTGCAGTGTGTGAACTACGTGAAAAAAAATCCCCTTTTATATTATGTTCTCAGAATAAAAACACATCTTAATGGAGGGTCCCAGAGTAAAGCAGAGAGCATATCCAAAAAACACACAATAATGACAAAATTACAGCCACCAAGATGTCAATGATAACTCTGCAGGAACTAAAGAGTTACGACCAGAATAGGAGGAATAAATCCAAATATGAACTATTACCGGAGTGCTCCAAAAAGCCTAATTTTGGCCTAAGACAAAAGGTCCTCTGTTTAGATGACACTGAAATTTAACTCTTTGGCCAAAATGCAAATACATATATGTGACGAAATTTACTCATATCCCTGAGAACACCATTACCACAATAAAACAGGGTGGTGGTAGCCTCATGTTATGGGGATGCTTTTCATTACCAGGGACTGGAAAACTTGTCAGGATTGAGGGCAAGATGGATGTAGAGCGATTGAAAAATCCTAGAGAAAAACCTGCAGCAGTGTCCAAGAGACCTTGGAGCATGGAGATTTACCTTTCAGAAAGACTATTTTTTTAAACACAACCAGGACTACATTGGAGAGGTTTTAAAAACAAAGAAACTGAGTGTCCTAGAATTCCCAGACCTCAACCTCCATTTGAGAATTTGTGGCTATATCTGAAAGTTGCTCTTAACCAACAGTGCCACTCCAATTTGAGAGGGCTTCAGCAATTTTGCCAAGTTAAATATACGAAAATAAACCAGAAGTATATGTGCAAACCTGGAAGAGAGCTCATAAAAACATTTGGCAGAGACCTAGCAAAAGGACTTGCAGCTTTAATTGCTGCCAAGTGATTCTACAAAGTATTGACTCAGGGTTGAAAATGTATCCAAACAGATGTAGGTTTATTATGTCTAATTACCTTTTGTAATTAAGTTGTCTGTATGGTGCTAATCAATGGGAGATGATCCAAATGGAATACATTTTATTTCCAAATTATAACACAATGAAAGTCAAATAAACATGAGCTGATTTGTGTGCACAGAAAACTAAATCCTCCAGGAGCGATGTCTCTGGAGCTCCGAGCGTAAAACAGACACTGCCCAGCTAATCTCACCTGACTGTCTTGACTCCTCAGGCCTATGAGCTTCAATTATAAGCCTTTCCAAGACCAACCGGGTGAGGTGCCTGCACACCAGTCTGGAGGAGAAAACCACAGTCACCATGATAGACCTGAGTCACCTGACGGAGGAGGAACAGTCCATGATCATGACTGTGCTGAAGAGAGATGAGGAGCTGAAGAAAGCAGAGGAGGAGAGGATCAGGTAAGTTTATGATAGGCAAATTGTCACAGTTGTAAACCATTAGTATGTCATTAGAGTCATTATAGTGTTTTCTATTTTCCACAACTTATGCATTGGAACAGAGAGGGACACAGGGATCAGACACCGGATAAGGGTTTAGTGCCCTGGACAGCGTTTTGTTAACAAAAGAGGTAGAGAAGCAGAAAAACTCACAATCAAAAGAGAAACCTCTGAGGCTAGGTGAGGTGGCATTGTCTGGGGCTGCCTCATGGTGGTTGGTTTTCGAGGGATGGGAGCCGGTTGCCGAATCCTGGGCGGTTGCCGAATCCTCCATCTCTGGGTTATTTTCCTCCTCTGTAGTGCACCATTGTATGTCGCATCTTCTTCTGTTCTGGCCTCGGTCCCAAGCTGCTCCTTGAGAGACCTTAAATACCTCCCTTTGATGGTTTCCCAATGGGAGCCGGTAGCTGTCAACTTTCTTTGGGGGCGTTGGTGTGACACTGATGAAACAGACAGGGGTGCGTTCCCACCACAACATGTTGTCCTACATTTCATCTCCACCCTATATCCACACAGTAAGTAAGAGAGGCTGAAGCAGAGGTCAGCTGTAATGAGCAGAATAGTTGGTTATGTTTCTTGCCTAAGGGAACCTCCTTGATTGATGCCAGCAACCCTCCGGTTACCTGCTCACTCCTTGAATTTTTTTCTTTGTCGGCAGGTTGACACAAACTGGCAATTTTCTAACCCACCAGAGGCTACCACCACTTCTCTGTTTGTTTGTCTGTTATATAATATAAACTACTGTATCTGGGAACAAAAAAATGTATGTGGACACAGCCTTCACCAAAGAGATGAAATTTGATTATCCCTGCAATCAACTTTACTGAGAGAAACATTTCAGGGGTCTGAAATAGAACCCTTTCAGATGTAGAACACAGAAACTGTTTGTACCTGGTGAAGAAGGCACTGCATTTTGGATGCTGCTTTCGTGTTTGCGTGTTTTTTTTTAATTTGGAACACAACAAAAATTCAGGTTTTCTTTATTATGAATGTCATTACTGATCATTAAAGACACATTGCCAGCGTTTTGTTGTTGCAATATATTAAACTATCATTGTCCAACAATATGTAAGACAGGACTCTACAGACAACAAGTCGGAATTCAAGCTTTGTCTTTGCACCTGGAAAGCGGAGACAAAGGGGCAAGCGAGCCCGGGGTCTTGTTCACTTCAGAACACAAGGTCACGGTTCAGCTCAACCGAGTGTTTTACTTCCCAACATTTGCATTTATTTCCCAACAATGAAACTGTAAATGTATAAATCAACTGCAAATTATGTATACAATAGAATGTGCACACTCGTCATGTAATCTTACAGTATATGCTCTCAAGTATTTGTGTTGTACAGTATATACAGTGCAGTTCATAAGTTTTTGGACAGTGAGACACATATTGTTGTTTTGGCTCTGTATTCCAGCCCAGTGGATTTGAAATGACTTAAGGTCATATGACTTGCAGAAGACTTCACCAGCCAAACAACAGTTGCTGGACAGCACAGTGTAAAACCACTAATTAGGATGGCCTAAAAAATACCAAACAGAGCTAACAAAGTTCTGGAAAGATGAGACAAATGTTAACATGTACCAGAGTGATGCCAAGAGAAAAGTTTGGAGGACAAAAACAAACTGGCATATCAACGCACCTGTGACATAAGGTGGAGGGGGTGTCATGTCTTTGGCTTGTATGGCCACATTAATGGCACATTGCCACATTAATTGATGATATAACTGCTGATGTCAGCGATAGGATGAATTCTGAAGAGTATTTAAACATCTTGCCTGCTCAGATCCAACCAAATGCTTTAAAACTCATGGGAAGGCACTTCACCTTGTAGCAGGACAATGACCCCAAACATGCAGGCCAAAAAGTAAAATACTTTTGCCTGGCCATGTCATCATCCAACTTGAATCCAATTGAGCATACATTTTTACTAGCTGAAGACCAAGACTGTAAGCAAAAATTCCCCGAAAGAAACAGGAACTGAAGATGGCTGTGGTACAAGCCTGGCAGTGCATCTCCAGGGAAAAATACCCAATATCTGGTGATGTGTATGGGTCACAGAGTTTAGGCGATCATCGAAAGTCAAGTTTTTGGAACCAAGTACTAAATATTATGTCTTTATTTAAAATAATGTTATTTTGTCCAATTACTTTTGGTTCCCTAAAATGAGGGGACTACAGTGCATTTGGAAAGTATTCAGACGCCTTCACTTGTTCCACACTTTGTTACGTTACACCCGTATTCTATGGAACAAATAGATTTTTTTCTTCTTTGTTTCCAGCCATTTTGAGCCTGTATTCGAACCCACAAACGCTGACGCTTAAGATACAGAACTAGTCTAAAGAAGTCCAGTTTTATTGCTGCATTAAACAGCACAATAGTTTTGAGCAGAGCTAACATAATGGCAAAAGGGTTTTCTAATGATCAATTAGATCAATTTTAAAATAATAAACATGGATTAGCAAATACAGCGTGCCATTGGAACAGAGGAGTGATCGTTGCTGATAATGGGCCTCTGTACGGCTATGTACAATCCTGTTTCCAAAAAAGTTGGGACGCTGTCCAAAAACTGTATATATTCTTAGGCATCAATGGTGCCTTCACAGATGTGCAAGTCACCCATGCACTGTGCACTAATGCACCCCCATACCATAAAGGATGCTGGCTTTTGAACTGTGCACTGATAACAAGCTGTATGGTCCCTGTCCCCTTTAGCCCGGAGGACACGGCGTCCATGATAACCAAAATGTTTTTCAAATTTTGATTTGTTAGACCACACAACCTGGTCTCAGAATGATTACGCAGACTATTTTACGTAAATTTTAGCCAGGGGATTTCGTAAGTCATATTACGTTCAGATAAATAATGTTAGAGTCTGACTGGAAAAAAAAAAACTGAGGACTGTGTTTTGAACTGGCAACCTTCCGCATTGCAGACAGATGCACTACCCACTGCTCCAGTGAGGAACTTGTATGCAACAAAGGCGAGTGGTGGAGTCACAACATAAATATGTTTGAAGTGATTTTCTTTGTAATCCTAACCCAAACCTTAACCCTAACCTTAACCCCAGTGCTGTGATACCTAACCTTAACCCAAACCCTAACCTGAACCCCAGAGCTGTGAGACCTAACCAAACCTTAACCTAACCTTTTTTGTTTTTTAACCGTAGCCTAAACCTTAACCCCAGTGCTGTGACATCTAACCTTGACACTAACCTTAACCCCTGTGCTGTGATGCCTAACGTTAACCTAACTTTAATGATAAAATGCTTTTATAACATATTCTAGCGACCTTGGTGTTGCTGTTACTCCTCCTGTATTTACATGTGCAGTGTGGGGTAATGGGTAGGGTGACTGCCTTCTCCTCCAAATGTTGCCGGTTCGAAACACGGGTTAAATGTTTTGTTAAAAACATTCATAGCGTTCGTAAATATCGTACGTTTGTCTGGCATTCGTTTGTTATTTTACGTTTCAATAGCGCTCGTAACATTTGATACGTTGTAATAGCGTTCGTAAGATATGTTACGTTTTAATAATTTTGTTATGTATCATACGTTTTGGTGGCGCATTGTAATGTAACCTAACGTAACGTCACATATCATGCGAGATCGGGTGCCATGGATTTTCGTAAAATAGTCTACGTAGTGTCCTGAGACCACGTTGGACCACAGGACAGTCTTCCACTGTGCCTCAATACATCTTAAATACATCTTCAATACATCGGGCCCTGAAAAGGCAGCGTTTCTGGATCTTGTTTTTATATGGTTTCTTCTTTGCATGGTAGTTTTAACTTGTATTTGTGAATGCAACAACGTATTGTGTTCACAGACAGTGGTTTTCGGAAGTGTTTCTGAACCCATGCAGTGATTTCCACTACAGAACTGTGTATGTTTTAATGCAGTGCCACCTGAGGGCCCGAAGATCACAGCCATTCAATATTGGTTTTCGGGCTTGTCCCTTGCGTACAGATATTTCTCCAGATTCTCTGAATCTTTTAATTATATTATGTACCGTAGATGATGAGATCCCCAAACTCTTTGCAATTTCACATTGAGAAATGTTATTCTTAAATTGTTGCACTATTTGCCTGCAAAGTCTTTCACAGAGTGGTGAACCCCTCCCTATCTTTACTTCTGAAAGACTCATCCTTTCTGGGATGTTCTTTTTATGCCCAATCATTTTACTGACCTGTTGCCAATTAACCTAATTAGTTGTGCGATGTTCCACCAGATTTTTTTTAGCATTACACAACTTTTCCAGTCTTGTTGCCCCTGTCCCAGCTTTTTTGAAACATGTTGCTGGCATCAAATTCAAAGTGGGCATATATTTTTCAAGGAACAATAAAGTTTCTCAGTTTCAATGTTTGATATGTTGTCTTTGCAGTATTTTCTATTGACTATGAGTTTAAATGATTTGCATTCTGTTTTTCTTTACATTTTAAACAGCTTCCCAACTTTTTTGGAAACGTGGTTGTAGATTTTCCGTAAAGAATAATCAGTTTCCAGCTACAACAGCCATTTACAACATTAACAACGTCTACACTGTATTTCTGATCAATTTGATGATATTTTAATGGACAAAAATTTTTAAAATTCCTAAGTGACCCCAAACTATTAAGGACCAACATAATAGTGTAATGTTAAGGAGCAACATGTTAGCAAGACATCAAGGACCAGTAGCACTGGGGATATTTTGAAAGTGAACGTAATTCACATATTTATCTTTATACAGAACAGAATCGCGGTTTACAAATTAGTTGTATATGAATGTATTTCCTGAGAAGTGAGGTGGCACAAATCGGCAAATATGTGACATAGTACTCAACTTTTACAATCAGTGGCCAAACATCGTGGACTGCCTCTGCAAGGATATTTTTTATTCTGTTTCTACAGAATATTTTCTGACCCTAGTAGCACCTTTAAGTAAATTAATATGATGGTTATGTGTAAATGTACTTAGTCAATAAAGGCAATTTGTACCAACATGAGTATATTAAATTAATAAGTCAAAGGAGAATTGCACTGTTTTACGAGTTGATGTTGGATATTTCCTGACCCTGAAAGTAGTGTATTGAATAATTGAAACTGATTCAGTTTTCTTTGAATAGCCATCACAAACATCAATTAACTAGTTCAAAATAAGGTACATTTGTGATCATAATGTTTAAAACCTGCTCACAAACCCACATTACATCCATAGATTTTTGGCTAGTTAAAGATATTTTTGGGGTTAAAGATAGCTGAAGTTTAATGACTTCTCTTGGCCCAGAAACTACTGTCCAGGTGAAGAACCAGCTGACTGTTAACAAAAAAGTCCTAAGAGTTTTTGGTATATAACAGTAGGAGACCTTTGTCTAGATGATTAGTCTGTGTTCAGCCGTGACCTTAGTCTGAAAGTCTTCCAATCGTGTCTAATAATGTTTTCCGCTCTTTCACATGACCAGTCTAGTTTACCTTCCAAGTAAACATGACTCTGAATGGACACAGTGAAACACATGATTTTCATAACATTATTTTCGCTTGTGGAAAATCCTTTGTGATTTGAAATCACGTACACCATTTCTGTCATTGTAACAGAATTACATTTCACAAAAAATTTGGTTAAACAATAAAGACACTATATTTTCTCAAATATTTTAGGAGTATGCTCTCTTTTCAGTCTTGCATATTTTAAAAGTAAACAAAAATGCAATAAACGTCATTTGATTAGGAACATTACATCACTTCCATAATCTAATGAAGGATATTGATGAGGTGACATCAGTAAGGAGTTGTGTTCAGTTGTGCTGCAGGTTCAGTTACACAATCCAACTGTGAATACAAACTTGAAACAATGTCTTGGTCAAACTCACTTATTCACTTAAATAAAGAAGCATGGCTTTCACGCGCACATCTAGACAAACAGTGGTATTCTAAACAAAATGTGTTACATGATCGCCAACAATGAATTCAAAGGCAAATTGTTGTAGTGTTTGATGATTTCATACTGATTAAATAAAATAAAACTACAGAATATTGTGAACAATTTGTCCACAAGCGCTGCATTGTCTTCCCATGGCAATTAGGTTTGTTAGATTTTTAACTCATGTGGTGTACGTAATGTCTTTAATGGATGACTGCACCATGCCCTGTATACTGTAATGTGGCTATTTGTCTTTTTCTCATCAGGCAATTGCAAAGAAACAGCGCCCCAGTGGAAAGCCGGCTCAAGTATCTGACAGGAGAGTGGTTTTATGCAGCCAAGTCTCAAAGACACAATGATAAGATCCATGGTTCCGAAATCATCCTGGCCTCCATGAAACAGAGAAAAGCTGGTGCTTTAGGTGGGTCAAGCAGCACTGTTCAAAGGTTAATTGAATACAGCAACAAAAGATTACCATGTGTGTATTACACATACTACTGTGGAAGGAAAGAGCCTTCATTTGAGTAGAATGTATAGGCATGGGTGCTATTGAATTAAACTCTCTGTTTGACTTTACTCAGGCTGCAAAGCTGCTGTATTTAGTACAAAATGTTGTATTGATATGTAAAGTTTCTTTTGAGTTCCAGTGTAAGTGAATTTTCCCTGTCTGTCTTACAGATGTGTCTCTGTCTAGGACTGAGAAGCCCAGAGTAGTCAGCGACAAAGTCTCAGAGCTCAGCCCTCCACCCAAACCCGCCAGGCTTCTGGAGACTTCAACACAGCCAAGGGAAACCAGGTAAATCAATGCTCCACTGCACCACCTCTCACCTCTCACCTCTAACCCATTACTCTACACAATGTTCTGTAAGACCAGTTCTGCGTGAGCGATAAGTCATAGCACTTTGCAATGAGTGAGACAGAAACTCTGATGTTTGTACAGCTTGAACATTGTGCGTGTGTGTCTTAGGCGTGTCTTGACTTAATTTGAGTCAATATAGGTGGTGCTCAACGCTTACATGGGATCTGTCTGCTCTCTTATACTCTGTTCATAGCATTAAAGGATGTGGGTGAGTCAGTGAGTGTGAGAAAGATTTTAAAAAACTATTATTTTGAGTGGACTCTAATTAAATTTGAGAGGCCTGTAATTTTGTGTGTGGCTGTTACTATACAGATAATATGCCTGTGTGATATTCTGTCCATTTACTATATAATAATTTTTTTTAATGTCCAGTCACAATATGAAATTGTTTTCTTTCCAGTTACTAAATAAAATTGTTCAAGATAGAGAGGGAGGTAGTAATACATTTCCTTGGAGACTGGGTAAACACAATTAATCACAAGTGAGCAGGTCTCAGTTATGCTGGATGCTTATTCATTGAAACACGAGTCACATAAGTGCTCAGGAATGTATTGGGGAAGTGCAAAAAATACTCAACTCTTTACTTGAAAACCACTGTAATGGTCACTCATGTATAAATGTTTTGACTCTCAATAGTGTGATAGGAGGCCTACTCATCTATGGTATTGTAATTTTCTATTTTGATTATTGTCTTCTTTGCAGTGAAAGCCTCACTGTGTCAGATGCAGAGAAAGAGAATTCAGTGGTACGCTCTCCGGTAAGGGTAGGTGAGAATTCATATGCAATGAATTTGAGAAATACAAAATAGATTAAAGAATCAAAGTATAGATTTTTTTTACAAGCCATTGACTTCAAAATTGTTTTAAGTTTAGAATTACAATTCTTATAAATATAACAGTTGGATAAGTAATAAGATAATCCAAATGTTTATATAATCTTAAATAAACAGTAAAATACACAGATATTAATTAAGTGAATTCAAGTTCAGATATGTTGGTGTGAATAACCAAAATTATTTTCATGCTGCCCCCCAAATGCTTGGTTGCCGTAGGGATTTTTCTAAATAAAATCAAACAAAATTTAATTTGCATTAACCTTCTACATATACATTTTATGAAACTGTTTTGTGGCCATGACTTTCTGTTTTACCAGGGTATAAAAATTTGGGAAAACAAATGTAAAATCCCAATTGTAATTAGCATTAGGAATGGCATAGAAATCACTAATGAAATGAGACTAATGGTTGTTGATCTAAAGAAATCTGGCAAGAATTAGAAAGAATCTGATAAAACCATAATAATTAACCAGGGGCTAAAATCCTGAAAGCTGATTGACTGAAATGTGTGATATTTGAGACAATATCATACACTCTCATCCACCATATACAACACTCCCTAATGCTTTCTTGCTTAAATATGCCATGTACCACTATTAGGGGAATAGTTTTGATAAACATATAAACATTGTATAAGTGATAAACCTGATTGGTAGAGGACAAACCTGTCCTCTTGCTCCCAAGGAAGATGATTTGGGAAGCAAAGAATCCAATGGAGAGTTACGGAACTTGATTGCATCTTGGGGTCTCAAAGTCTCCAAGTACACGTGACCCCCATGCTGATAGCCCATTTGGGGAGGTTCACAGAAAAAGCCTTTATTAAAAGCAGCCAACAAATGCAACTGCCTGCATAATGTTAAACAGCTCTTGCACTTGCAATTGGACTGCAACCAGATTCTACAGAAAACAGATCTCTGGATCTCTGACACATACCAAGCGGTGGGTTTGGCGTATAAAGATGAATGCATATGAAGACAAGAACCTCATCCCTACTATCAATTATGGTGGTAGATCTTTGATTTTTTTCAACAATATTGTGAACTTCACCAAGTACCAGGACAATTAAGCTAAAAATATGGTTACATCTGTCAAAAGTGTGAAAAATGGCTGCAAATTTTGTTTGTTTATTTGAATCATCATTAGCTTTTGCCTTAGCAGCAACTACAATAGTTTTCCTGAGGTTTTCAGAAAACACAAAACATAAGAAATAGCACAATAATATACAGACAGACAAGAACATTCACAAACAAGATAATACAACAACAAATAATGTAGATTGTGTGAGTGATTTACTGTGCTGAAAATCTTTTTCACAAAACAGTTTAGGTCAAAATACCTTGAAAATTTTATTGTTGCAAATTTTGCATTTTAAACCTGCTCAATGTTCTTCTACCTTTGCAAGTGGATCTTCCAGCAAGTGAATAACCCCAAGCACACGTTGAAATCTAGAAATCAATGGTTGATTGACTTAAAATTCTAAATTTTGGAGAGGCCATCTGAATCTTTGAACAGTGCAGTTCATCAGGATCTCAAGGATCTAGGAATATTTTTTATTGTAGAGTAGTCTTAGATCCCAACAAGATCTTAGGTTATTTTTTGCTCTTCTCATTCCAGCCAAGGCGCAACCCTTTCAATCGAGCATCCTTTGTTTTGGAAGCAGAGATGATGGAAAAGCAGTTAACCAATGAAAATCAAGATGATAAAACATCTTACAAAGCAGGTTAGAATGCAAATGTTTTACTGACACTGAAATGACACTGAAATGGATCTAAGAATGGGAGGTTGAATCAAATCTAGTAACATGAGCTTCAAGGATTCTATAAGAAATTGTTTAGCTTATTCACAAAAGTGATAGTTATGGAGGTGGGTACTGCAACCAACCTAGCCTGCAATATTTACTTTGGCACATGCTTGTCACATTAAATAATAATTAATCTAATTTTGTTCCACCATTTGTTTCCTCACACACACATAGTGCCCTTATCTCCACTGAAGAATCACACTGCAAAAGGATCCACCAGTCACACATCGGCGGGCTCTGTCACTTCTGAAGGGTCCTCTATAGGATTCAGGCCTGTGCCTAAGAAGAGAACCTTTCTTTCCAGGCGTTCTCAGAGCTCTCTCACAGGCAGTGATGTCTCCATCCCTGGGCAGCTGAGTCATCCTGTTGAGTCAAAAGTGAACAGCCCTGACCCTCAGGGAAGCATCCAACATGGCCCCAATGGTGACTTCAAGCTGTCCAGTCAGGTGGTTGTGGACAAGCAGTCACAAAAAATGACTCATTTTCCTACATCTGAGTTACAGAACAATGTGACTCCAGTTTCTCCCACAAGTCAGCAACTAAAAACTTTGACTGACCTCCCCTATAAGCCACTAAATGATTTAATCCTGGTCCCCACCACTACTGAACTGGATACAGAAACAGGGTCCCATGAGCAAAAGAGAACTGCAGAGGAGCACTCAGATGACTCACTAATCAGACCCGATGTGATTACCCCATGTCCTCTTAGGGAAACTGAAAGCTCCAAGGTTCTAAGAAGGCCCTTGACTGATCCAAAGCCTCTCAGACTGTCAGACTTTACACCAGTCACACACACTGATAACGACAGGCACACAGATAAATACCACAAAGATGGTCAGAGAACGGAAGGTAGTAATGGTCTCATCCAGAGAGAGTTTTTCAGTGTGGATCCTCCTCAGCGTGGAGAGTGGTCTGATCAATTTTCAGAACCTCGGTCTGTAACCTTCTGTCCAACCTCTGAACTAACAACCCCCACTCACCGCCAGCCTTCTCAACACGCAGCCTTTGAAATCCTTGAGATGCAGGACAAGGAAATGATAAGATCCCGCAATGTGGGCACAGCTATCAGACAGGATGAGCTTAGCCTGGATACAAGCATGGTGGGTAAGTTCAACGATAGAAAGTAAGAATTCATGGAACCCAAAAATACAATCAACAATGAGGGTGAGTCTTTATTCAGTCATTATTGGCCCTTGGGTACAGTATGCTGTATACATGAATGGGATCAATCAATGAAATAGTCGGTAATGATCAGGGGTATTACTAGGCCACTGTTGACATTCCTAAGCTTGACTTTTTCCCCTTCTTTAACCATTCATCATAACAATTACATAAACCTTTTTTTCAGACCAATGGATGCATCATGAACACCATAATGCTGGGGATAGGCCTGAAAATCGGGTTAATAAAAAAACAGGAGGTTACCAGCCTGCCATTAAGTCAGCTCCCCTTAGTCCCCAACCCACAGGGGAGGAGGGCGACTCCATCGCTAAAGTGCTAGAGTGGTTCAGCCGGAGTGTAGACAGTAACGACTGGCTGGACACTCAGAACGATCAACCAGACATGGAGGAAGACGTGTTTGGCTCTGCAAAAACAGATACAAAGGACAGGCCTAGTTATTGGAGCCAAACTCAGCAAATTGAAATAAAAGATCCAGACCTGAAGAAAAAGCTTCCACATGTTGATTCCGGCCTGTATACACAGGGTGTGAAAGGAGTCTCAGTGTTTTTAACACCAGAGGTAGAGGATGGATCTCAGTCTGAATCCTCTGTTGATCAACTTCCCAACAATTCACCTCTGATAACATACCAGCCAAAGAGACGCATGTCTGAAGCAGACAGGTTTAAAGGAAAATATAGGAAGGAGCTAACGCAAGTAATGTTAGATAAAGAAGAGGATGTGAAGATGTTTAATGACCCTCCAGCCAAAGCTGATGTCCCACAGGTCACAATACAGGAAGTCAAACAAAATGAGGAGGTCCAAGATGAGAACCAGTCGCCCAACATCTCCCAGCTGAAGTCCTTATGGGAGAAGGGTAACTCTGGGCCCAAGATACTCATCAGCAGACCAATCACTGAGAAAGTACAGCAGACAATAGAAAAAGAACAGGCAGAGCATAAAACTGTCCCTGAGTCTGAATGTGTAAATGGATCATCCAGGAAGAATTTCAGGAATGGAAAAGAGAATGAACAGCTACATCTACAGCCAAGTGTTACCCAAAACAAACAGGAGGTGTACACACCCAAAAAGACTGTTGTTATTTCTCCCACTTTAGAGATACTTACACTGCCAACTTCCTGGGATGATAGTTACACTCCTGGGACTCAGAGTGAGGAAAACAAATCTCTTCCTGCTGACTACGCAAATTTTGTAGACAAAGAGCTCAGAAGATCCCCATATACAGTAGACAGGAGAGGCTCAGAGGCAGAAATCCTTTTACAAAGCACTCTTAATCCTCAGCAGGAAACACTGTCCCAGTCCAGACTCATCACTCCGTCAGAAAGCATGATTGAGTCCCAGTCCAGGCTTACTCCAAAATCTACAATATACTCCACTCCAAGACTCACCCCACACCCTCAGTTGCTCTTTCAGCCCAGAGTCAAACCCCAGCCTGTGAAACTCTCACCAGACTTACAAAAACCACAGGTTGAACTACTTTCCAGTCCAAGTCTACTGCCTGAACCACACTTCCAAAGTACAGGGTCTGAGACGGTCAATCAGACTGGACAGCAGAATAAAGTCAGTGACAATTTAATGGGTAACGGTGGTGAAGAAAGAAAAGGGGTGTTTGTACAGTCAGTTGTATCCACAAAAAAACTAGATCAAATTATTAAAGATGAAGGAATTATCCCAAACACCCAGGTTCCCCCACAGCAGGACAACAAGGCAGACAAGATAAAGCAACTCAAATCCTTCTGGGAACAAGAGAAGAACAGGCCCATATTTTATGGTAGTAAATCAAAGGAGGCTGGGGAAGCCAAAGGAAAGCTAAATAAAAGGTTAACCAAGTCTGAGTTTGACCTGCGGTCAATCTGTAATGATTCTGACAATGCCCACGAAGGAGATTCTAATCATTCCTCTGACCAACAAAGACCCAATTTCAATGTCTTCACAATGGATCAGAGACTGGAAAAGTCATCCCCAGGCCTTGGCACAAATCGTTTGCAGTTTAAGAATCTTTGCGAGTTTTGGGGTGAAGCCACTTCTTGTTGCAATCAGACAATTTCCACTGAAAAACCCAAAAGACCCAAAAAGAAGGAGCCAACAAATGCTCAGAACTCAACGCTGGAGATAAAGCAATGTCTGGACTCTGATGTCTACAGGAAATCTTTCCCCAGTGATTCACTGAAGGTGATCGCTAGATCAACTTTGGATGAGAGCAGGCTCTTGGAAACATCTTCACCTTCTTCACGATACTTTCCATCCTCTCTATCACCCCCTACATCTTTAGTCAGCAGCAACAAAGAGAGAGAGCATCAGTCAAGGTCTAGATTGATCAGACCATGTTCAGGAGCTATGACTGACACAAAAGCCAACCTCTCACCAAGAATCACTGTAGAGCAGCAAAGAACCCCTTGTGTCCCACAGGTAAGAAGCGGCTCAGAACATGATTTAACCAAAGAGGAAAAGGCACTCAAGCCACAAGGCACCTCAGGAAAAGGATCTAGGTCTCACAAAGCTAGGAAAGGCAGTTTTGGAAATTCAAGCGGAAGTGGACGTGGAAGTACACTTCGACGTGCCACCAGTATGTTCACATTAGACATGAATGACAAATTGGATCAAACTTCTTTGTTGCAGCCTAAAAATACAATGGATATTAGACCAGTCCAGCCCAAGAGAACACAGGGTAGACAACAGAGTTCTGACAAAGAACCTTCTCTGAGGAGTTCCTCAAAATCATCAGATGAGTGTGAAACTGTAACACCTCGCGCTCGGGCCTTTATTCCCAGAGACTACCGCCATTACCTCGGAATCACAGAGAAGACCAGCATCCAAACTATGGCCCTGACAAAGAAGGAGCAGAGAGAAACAGAATATCCGGCTAGGCCTGAGCTTAACCTGAGTATTGGGCCTGTCAGATCCAGCACCCCTGTGGACTCAGAGGAGCGTTACAGCAGGAGGGGCAGCAAGATAACACAACACCCCCTGGCCCCTTGGTCAAACCATGGCAGCACTGACACTGGGCAAGAGACATCGTTCAGTATATCTGAGAGAACATCTAGCAGCGCATCTGAAACTTGGTCCATCTCCAGAACTAGTTCTAACCGTGAGTTTTGTTTACATTTATAATGTAACCCTATTTTTTTAAATCAAGTGTTATGTAACCAGTGGCATTTGATAAAAAACATACCAAACATCAAATTTGAATTATTTAATCTGGGTTTTGTGTGAAGTCATCTTTATGTAAACGTGATAAAATGAGGCAATATCCAGGATGCAGTATCCTTGTCTGGCTATCTGTCAGTGTAAATAGAGTGTTGTGCAGGGAATCATCTGGCTGTGTTTAATTTGTGGGTTGGACAATATTCTTTTGTAACTGTACTTGACATCACATGGTACTCTGACAGAGCCAAGTAGGCAGAGTTAAGCTTTCCTTTTTAGGATACACCAAGAACTTCATTGGATATCACTTTATGGACGTTCAAATAATTTTGGATGTTCTTTTATACCTCTTTTATACAATACATATCAGTGGGTATCCGGCAAAGCTGCAGTCATATATTATTGAATAGCTCCTGTGTGTTTATGGTTGAGATTTCAGTTTTTCAGAAATTGCAGTGAATCACCTACAGTATTCTATTAAAACACTGTTTCCAAAAAAGTTGGCATGCTGCGTAAAATGCAAATAAAAACACAATGCAATGATGTGCAGATCATTAATCCCTGTATTTAATTGAAAATAGTTCAAAGACAACATATCAACTGTTGAAACTGAGGTATTTTATTGTTTTTGGAAAAATACATGCCCATTTTGAATTTGCTGCCAGCAACACATTTCATGTTTATCACTGTGTTGCATCACCTCTTCTTCAAACAATACTCTGTAAGCGTTTGGGAACTTAAGAGACCAATTGCTGTAGTTTTGAAAGTGAAATGTATTCCCATTCTTGCTTCATATAGGATTGCAGCTGCTCAGCAGTTCGGGGTCTCCTTTGTCGTATTTTTCATTTCATAATGCGCCAAATGATTTCAATGGGTGACAGGCCTGGACTGCAGGCAGGCCAGTTTAGCAACTGGACTCTTTTACTACAGAGCCATGCTGTTGTAATACGTGCAGAATGTGGTTTGGCATTGTTTTGCTGAAGTAAGCAAGGCCTTCCCTGAAAAAGAACTCTTTGCAATTTTATGTTGAGAAACGTTATTCTGAAATTGTTGCACTATTTGCCTCCGCAGTCTTTCACAGAGTGGTGAACCCCTCCCCATCTTTACTTCTGAAAGACTCATCCTCTCTGGGATGCTCTTTTTATACCCAGTCATGTTACTGACCTGTTTCCAGTTAACCTAATTAGCTGTGAGATATTCCACCAGATTTTTTATTTTAGCATTCCACAAATTTTCCAGTCTTTTGTTGACCCGTCCCAGCTTTTTTGAAACATGTTTCTGGCATCAAACTCAAAATGGACATATATTTTTCAAGAAGCAATAACATTTCTCAGTTTCAGCATTTGATATGTTGTCTTTGTACTATTTTCTATTGAATATAGGGTTTAAATGATTTGCACATCATTGCATTCTGTTTTTCTTTACATTTTACACAAAACTGTATACCAGTCCAAACTGTTTGAGTTAGAAACTGTTTGAGTTACCCCCATCCATTGGGAAATTAAGTCATTTTTTAGTTAGTTATTATATTTAATACAGTTCATCTTTCAGTGACCCACATGGGTTATAATAGTTTTGAAAACCATTGAGTTAAAAGGAGCGGGAAGGATTTATCAAAACGTGTCAAATTAAAAATTGGGGGCCTTGGTGGAGAATGTTTGAGAACCCCTGTGTTGAAAAATTATCTTTAATGCATTTACAAAAAAAACAGTGAACCAAAAGCAGTAATAACGACTAGGTCTTTCTGTTTTTTATATTAATATGCCCCAGCCACATTCCCCTTTCAGATATATCGCCATATATTTTTCTGAACATGAAGAGAATATTAGAGAAACTCTTTCTCTAATGCCTGATATTTTAGGTGAAAATGATGATGAGGACCGAAACCTCGTACAGAAAGCATTGAAGCGAGCTCAGATCCGCCCCAGAAATCTCACCAAAAGTCTCGAGGACATCACAGCGTCTATGCCCCCACGTGAGCAATGGCCCTTGTTTCCAGAACCACAAATATGTATGAAGCATTACAAGGTTGCTGTCAGGCCTGGATGTCATAATGGCTCTTAATGCATGTTGTAGTCGGTTGAAAAAGTAATTCTGTTTTCCACTATTTCTTACAGGACAAGAAAGAAGACCTGCTCCACTTGATGACTTGAAACAAAGCAGCATTGGTAAAAATGTGTTTGTTATGCAAGTGTAACCAACCAGGGAGATAGAATCAATAGTAATGAAGCATGCAATACATATACATTCATGTAAAGACCAATGCTTCCATAAATACAGAGCACAAGTGCAACCCTTTTAATGTAACACTATGAAAATTATAAGAAAGTAAATGTTAACTTATTACTATTTCATCAAAGAACACCTGAATTACCGATAAATTACCAACAGCTCGTCACTGGCATGGCTATCTAAGCCATCAAACATTTGTCTAACAGGCCCAAATAGGTTTTAAATACATCAATGGCAACATAAATATATACATGGTCACATTCATTGTTCTGGGATAAATAAACCAGTTTTCATAATACAGTATTTTGTATATGGTTTAACACTCAACAAATAAAATCACACCTTGAACAAGGCCAGATAAGAGAATCTTGAGTTCCACTCTCCCTAATGTTTTAAAGGGAGGCATGCTAAACCTTAGCACATACAAAGTTTTAGCCAAATTCTATGTCGCAGCTCTAGGTCTGGAGATCAGGTTCCTGTGTCTGTTCATATATGCAACAACTATCAAGTTGTTGGTCCAAACCAAAATATGCTGGCCTGCCAAACTCTGGCTAAATTGAGTGCCAGAGAAAATGAACGAGAGAGAAAACGAATGAGAGATCTAGGAATTCGGAGGCTAAAGCTTCAAAATGCACCACAAATTGTACCCGCATTTTCTGTGTGGCTAGTATAGTGTCCCATAGAAATTAGCACTTTCTTGAATCAGATGCCCAGGTTTGGCGAGGAGGAGAATGCACAGCAACATTTTCTCATTCTTTTTCCTCTTCCATCCAAATGGGATTACATCGAATCTATAGCCAAACCAAAGAGACTCCCAGGGGAGATGGCTTCACCCAAATAGAAATATATTCCTTTCCGGGACATGAGACAAGTTCAGCCGTAGGTTGAGACCACCCTTGAAGACGTGCTTGTAAAACAACAGGCACAAACAGGCAGTCTATATTGGCAAGATATTCAAGCAGTATATCAAACCAGTAAAACACAGCTATTTAATGTTCTTTTTCACAATGGAAACATTGAATTGTGGACATTCTCTTTCACATCGTCATAACCAGGCCTGGCACATCAGACAGCAGCTCTTAGTATTGTTCCTGATAATTTAAAAATATGTTTCATAGATCATTGTTGATGTTGGATTAGAGTTAGCTTTTGTTGCTTTCTTTGTGCCAACCATCTCCATAACCAGTATGAGAAATGTTCACAAAACAACGTACACACCCTTTTTATCCACTCACCTGACCTTGTTCAATGTGTTATTGCTTAACAATTTTCAGTGAATTGTGTTTCAGTGTTAACCCGTTGGTGTCGTACTGAGTAAGTGATTGAAAGGGAACTGACTACAAACCCTGCCAACTGTTGACATATGAGTTGGGAACCTTGTTTGGTAACACAAAGAGGTGACGTGGTAAATTTATGGAACAGAGTGACAGAAGACCAGAATCACTGAAATAGTGTTTAACTCATAACTATCTATGGCCGTCAAAATTGTTGTCTATATTTCAAGTCTTTTCCAATATACTTTATATTCAGTAACAAATGACAATGTGATGTTTATTACACCAAGAACAAGAAAAACATGAGAAAATATGTGAAGCTCATATTTGGTATAAACTTACACTTAGAACATATACTCTTATAAAAGAGAAGTACAGCCCTAAAGCTACCAAAAGGCCAAAGGGGTTTGTGCAATATAAGATCTGGCACCCTTCTTCTGAAACTAGAAAAAGGTAGATTTAAGTGTCCCTGAAGAGGAAAGATATTGTGTATTCTGTGATAAAAATCCTGAGGAGACAGAAGCTCTGTCTAAATCAGATTTGATTTATTACCTTTGTATGATGACTGTAGAATAGATGATGAACCTCGAACAATGACCCTCTTTGCCCTCTCTTTGTTATATTCCCCCTTAGCATCAACCCTACCTTCCCCCTCTTCATCCCTCTTCTCTGACGCCGAAAATGTGAAGAAGATGAGCAAATCTGTTCCCTCATTCCTGCAGAAGGAGGTAAAGCCACTACAGATGTAATCCATGCGAAAGCTCTAGGTCAAGGTACACAAATTTATGTCTGTATGGGCATTCTAGAATTGATTTTTGTGCTCTAGATTGATGACAAGGACACTGACTCCGCCTCTGAGAACAGTTACTATGGAAGCAGGCATAAGATGGGCAAATCTATGACTAACATCAGCAGCTCCTCTGGCATGGCATCTGTATGTTCACTTCACACACAAACATGCACTGTCAACACAAATCCACTGTTTACATTCTTAGCATTCATATTTCCTGCCTAACTAAGCTTAATAGATATAAGCCTATAAGAATAACTTAAAAAGATTAATATATTAACATCATTATTAACATTACTGTGTTCTTAACTTTTTTCTATTTCTATTCTCTTAATTTGAATGTTTAGTTTATCTGAATTCCCATAGCAAATACAAGGCATGCTGCTCTCTTTTGAGAGAGTGGCATCTTCACCAGGTCTTTGTTTGCTGCACCAGACCATAATAACTGGACAGTAATGAAGATGGGACAAGACCAGAGCCTCATCCCCTAGTTCAGTTGGTCTTTGTTCGTATACCAGACATCAGTGTTGTTGTGCTGGAGTCCAGGACTCCAACTCAAATCCCAACTTTCATGACTCGACTTGGACTCAACCAATGGTGACTTGGACTCACCATGACTTGGACTCGTATGTGCTATGATATTATAAGGGGAATTAAATTGTTGGCACTAAATGCTCAGATAAGTTCTGTTCAGCAGTGGGATGCTGCTTTATTTTTTTTTAATTAAATTAAAACCAGTAGCATTGAGTTTATACTGTCCTTTTATAAAACCATTTTGTCTTTAATTTTGTCGCCTCGTTAAACACTCATATTTTTCCCAATGGCAGGGCTATTATCCTTCATCATCTCTATGTTTTTTACTTTCACTCTATTTGACATTGGTGGGACACATTTTACATTCATGAATCATATCTCATAGGACGTTGTAAGGGAGAGTTATGGGTAAATGACCATTATTATTTGTTAAAGGTAAACTGTATTTATTGATTTTTAGTTGGAAAATAGAGTTTCAATTGGGCAAATGCAAATAGTTTATTGTCAGTTTTGCTCTGTTTGACAAAAAAAGTTCTGCAACTTAAAAAAGCTTTTATTTGAGGGGAATTCAATTTGCAATGGCCAGTGGTTCACATGTATACATTATGTCACAAAGAAAGGACAAGGGATAGCGAACCATTTACTGAGAAAATTCTTCTTGTTATTACGTTGTATTTCTCTGGGTAAATCATAAATTTTTAGTTAATGTGCACTCAGTGACTCAGACATGAGCACTTGGACCAGTACCTTGTCCTATTTCACACTGAAATCTAACCATCAAATTTTACTCCAATTTTTTAAATAGACACACCGTTTATGCACAAATCTGGTTGATGCCTTAGAGGATGTTTTGAACCAAATACAATGCTTTTAGTTATAGATGTTAGGTATGTAAGACCAGTTTATTGATAATTCTGACATTGACTGTAACTCTTGAATGGTCTCAATGACTGTGATATGGTGACAGGTACAGGATGGAATCATCAGTATACAAAGACATTTTAGATTATGTGTAAAACATGTGGCAAAATATTAGTAAAAATACAAAAGATTGGCCTATGAGATGATAGAAGCTAGCCATTTGAGATCAATCATTAAAACCAATGGTTTAAAAAAAACGTACACAACTATGACCCCAGGGTTTGAAATAAAACAAGGCAGTTTGATGATTTATCAATCTCTATACGGTGGCCAAGTTGTAAAACAAATACATTAGGATGGTTGCAAACACGATTGGATAGAGTTTGTGTCAGATAGGTTGATTCGTTAATTATTTATGTATAGGGCATAGGGATATTGTCATGCACTCAGTATCGATTATAATTCTACAAGGTTGACCTATTAGAAAAGCTATCTGCTAGATAGTTCAGGCCAATGGTTTAAACCAATAGTTTTAACAAAAGTCAGTCAATTGGGTTTTAACACCCATGTTGGTACATTTTGGATCATCTCTTTAATTATGATGCCTTATCATTGCCTAAGTGGCAGAATATAACACTACTGTTGTGAGATGTGAGAGTAGCGAGTGTGTAAAAACGAGAGGCAAAAATGAAAATGACAAAACAGAGAATCAACTGCTTGTCTTTCATTTAATGGCAATCAGTGGAACACACCACACGGTCACAAACATAACGACACAATAACCCGTGAGGTGCGAGTGAAAACAAGAGACAACATAATTAATAATGAGGAGCTGGTCTGTGTGAGGTGCGCTTACTGCCATCATCTCCTGCTGGCGGTTAGAACGCTGGCGGTGCGGAGCTGGAGGGCATACAGCGCCACACGGAGCAACCATCACAACTGTGACTGATTGTTAGCCCCCACTTTACACAAACATGCAATGATCATGCAAGAGGCATAACAAACATTCTTGATAAGAAGCACATGACTGAAATTCAACAGAGTTCTGCATCTGGGCAGTCAGTCAGCAGCCACTGGTAAACAGATTTTGACAGTGGTGAGTTTGTTTTGTATAGCCCAGTCTATCTGCCTCAGCCAATGTTTGGATTGTAAAAAAGAACATCAAATCTCAGTTTGATATGCTGTCTAAATACCTTGCCTAAATAGACTGCCTGTTTGTGTTGTACTTATACTACTTCTTCAAACAACATACTGTACTATTAAAAGTTGCAACAGACACTTTTCCCCTTCAACGTCAAAGTGTGTAGAATACGGGAAATAAGGAATAATAGAGGTCCCAACAAGTAGGAAAAGGTTGCAACAGATACTTTTCCCCTTCAACGTCAAAGTGTGTAGAATACGGGAAATAAGGAATAATAGAGGTCCCAACAAGTAGGAAAAGGTTATTTCCAGCTTAGAGATTAAGCTAAGGCAAAAAGGTACAACTGAGGTTATGGTTATTGGTTAGGGTTAGGAGGTAGGATAGGGTTTAGGATTAAGGTTAGGTTAGATTTTTGGGGTTGAATTTTAGAATGGGAATAACTTTTTGCGTCCTCATAAGTGTAGAGACACCTAAAATGTGTGTGTTTGTGTTAGCTAAGTGGCAGTGTGATGACCATGTACAGTGGGGACTATGGAGGTGTGGTGGTACAAGGGAACATTGAGTTCTCCATCAGCTACATCCAGAAGCTCCGGGAGTTCCACATCTTTGTAGTTCAGTCCCGAAACCTGGCCGCTGTCGACCCCAAGAGGGGCCGCTCTGACCCGTGAGTACTGTACCAACTAACCTAGGGCCCTGAAGGAACTGATACGACCCCTGCACATAGGGAATTTTCCTAATATAATGTCTTTATTTACGTAAAATAGTCTACATATTCCCCTGAGACCACGTTGTTATTTCGTATTTATTACCTATTGACTGATTGCCCACTACTGAAATTCATGATTTTTTTGTGTTTCTTGTCATAGGTATGTTAAAAGTTATCTGGTGCCTGACAAAGCCAATCTAGGAAAAAGGAAAACATCTGTAAAAAAGAAGACTGTCAACCCTATTTTTAACGAGATCCTCAGAGTAAGAAAGAAACGTTGTACAAAAAGTATTTGTTCAGATGTTCTGTATTTTATATTTTTTGTCACAGTTGTCAGAAGTTGAACCAAAACTTTGGATAAGGAGAACAAAATTGAACAAATGACACAACATTTGTACAGTATATTTGTTTCAAAGGGAGTGAATACATTTTCACAACAATGTATATTATTCCAAAGAGAAATGTGTTATTACACTCATGTTTGGCCTAACATGGATTTGAACAAAAACTATCTACTGTTCCCTTATCAGTATCGGGTTCGCATGGAGTACCTCAAGACTCAAACCCTCATTCTCTCCGTCTGGCACCATGATACCTTTGGCAGGAACAGTTTTCTGGGCGAGGTAGATGTGGACCTGTCCAAATGGGACTTTGACCACACCCAGATGAACTGCTTAGCTCTGAAATCCAGGGTAAGAAAACAATACACCTGCTTTGTCTGTGTCTGTCTGGTCTCATTAAAAACTGTCCAAAGAATTTGATCTATGACTGAAATCCCTCTCTATGCTTCTGCTTTTTATTTCAGTGGCTGTGCATATAAAGATGGTGTGAGTGTGGGGATGTGTGTTAGTTCATTAAGTTATGCGCGGTTTTAAATGTCCAGTAAGGTGTTAGTTGTGTCTCCCCCTATCAAGCCCACCTCCACTCTTCAGCCATTAGATGACAGAGGGGAAATGAGACTGGCTATACGCTTCCTGCCTCAAGTATCCCACAGTAAGTCTACACACCTCACATGTCCTAACCGTCATCAGGGAAAGGTTTATAGTACACAATGCTCTTATCTAGAGGGACTTTTTTAAGGGGGGTTGAATGATCCAATTAGAAGCTGGGGATGATTACGTTGCCATGATGATAGGTTCACATTAGTGTCCACAAGGTCAAGACAACAAAAACACTAGAAACACACAGCGCTTAGCTGTGGTATATTGGCAATTTATCACAAACCCCAGAGATACCTTACTGTTTCTATAAATCAGTTTCCAATGCAATTTGAGCAGTGAAAAGTGATGTATTGTTATATCCTTGCAATACGGTCCCATATACCACAGCCATCAGCCAGTCAGCAGTCATGATTCAAACCACCTGTTAATAAAGGATATTATCTTGCTGACTTTTTTGCAAGAGACACACGTTTCCTGAATCTTGCTTAATTGTGATCCCTAGGCCTAGGCAAGGATTCCCCCTCTAAAACAGGTGAGGTTCACATCTGGGTGAAAGACTGCAAAAACCTTCCCCTTATCAGAGGAGCCACCATCGACCCATTTGTGAAGTGGTATGTACAAAACACATTCAACTTATAAAATCAACATATGAAATGTATTAAACGTACAAAAAGTAATTTACAAAATTTACAGAATGTTTCCTGAACACAAGATGTGTTTTATTATAACCCCTATCGGCTTGTTTGGCCTGAATTCAATCAAAAAACACATTACAGGCATTGCACCTGTCAAAAGGAGTGTTTAAATACTGCAGATACAGACTCATTTGGAAATTGTTTTTAAAAGCCTATTGACCAAATCCAGGCCTTAGCCTTGTTTTCAAGTCTTTCACATTCTCATTGTTCTGTATAGCTGTTGGATTGTGTAAAATTTTACAAACATACCTGGCCTTGTGACACTTTTTCCTCCTTAGCTTTGTGCTTCCAGACACAAGCAGAAAAAGTCGCCAGAAGACTCGGGTCTTGAGGAGGACGGTGGAGCCCATTTTTAACCATACCATGGTGTACGACGGCATCAAACAGGAGGACCTCAATGAGGCTTGCGTGGAGCTGACCGTTTGGGACCGTGACAGGCTGGGCAGTAACCTCCTGGGTGGTCTGAGACTGGGACCTGGCACAGGTATTAATAAACACTTATTTCATTTATCTAATTTATTCTAGATTTCTCCACATAGGCATGTACTGTACTTTCATTTAATTCTACAGGGCTTGCTTAAATTCTTGAAGTAGAACAACCATTTTTTTTTTCACCCCATTCCTGCTTACACAACATTGCTGGTTTCCACAGGTTGAATAAGAACAACATTTGTAAATGTTTGAATTAACAATTCACCGCAGATTGCTGCACCTATTCAATTTTTAGAAACCCGATAACCAGCATTGTTGTTGTGGAAAATAATAGGCCATTCAATCTCAATTCAAACAATTTAGGGGCTGAGCATTTGAGCACTACTGACTTGCTTGGCAAAGACTTAGCTTTTCTCCATCTCTCTCTGAAGGCAGATGTTATGGGGCTGTGGTGGATTGGATGGACTCGAATGCTGCAGAGGTAGATCTATGGGAAAGAATGATGACCTCTCCAAATGAATGGGTGGAGGATGTACTACCATTGAGAATGCTGACCACAGTAAAGACTAAGCTGAAATAAGAATGGATCTGAAAATCTTCAACCTGCTATAGTTCAAATACATTGAATGTTATATACTATTTTTATTGTTATTACAATTTGATGTTTAATCTAGAAAAATACATGTTAGATTGAAGTATATAAAAAATTATTGAACATTAGAAAAATATATATTTAATTTCTTGTTATATTTGATGAAGATCATATAATCCCGTTTCCAAATAAGTTGAGACGCTGTGTAAAATGCAAATAAAAACAGAATGCAATGATGTGCAAATCATTTAATCCCTATATTTCATTGAAAATAGTACAAAGACAACATATCAAATGTTGAAACCGAGAAATGTTATTGTTTTACGAAAAATACATGACCATTTTTAATTTGATGCCAGCAACACGTTTCAAAAAAGGTGGGACACGGGCATGTTGACCATTGTGTTGCATCACCTCTTTTAACAATACTCTGTAAGCGTTTGGGAATAGACCAATTGCTGTAGTTTTGAAAGTGAAATGTTTTCCCATTCTTGCTTGATATACAAAAATAATTTCAAATTTTGATTCATCAGACCACAGGACAGTTTTCCACTTTGCCTCAGCCCATCTTAAATGAGCTCAGGCCCAGAGAAGGCAGCGGTATTTCTGGATCTTGTTTATATATGGGTTCTTCTTTGCATGGTAGCGTTTTAACTTGCATTTGTGGATGCAGCAACGTGCTGTGTTCACAGAGTGGTTTTCGGAATTGTTTCTGAGCCCATGCAGTGATTTCTACTACAGAATTGTCTGTTTTTACTGCACGGCCATCCAATATTGGTTTTCGGCCTTGTCCCTAGTGTTCAAAGATTCCTCCAGATTCTCTGAATCTTTTAATCATACTATGTACCGTAGATTATGAGATGTCCAAACTCTTTGCAATGTTACGTTGAGAAACATTATTCTTAAATTGTTGCACTATTTGCCTGCGCAGCCTTACACAGAGTGGTGAACCCCTCCCTATCTTTACTTCTAAAATATGGGGATGGGTCCTCTCTGGGATGCTCTTTTTATAGCTATTCATGTTACTGACCTGTTGCCAATTAACCTAATTAGTTGTGAGATGTTCCACCAGGCTTTTTTTTATCATTATACAACTTTTCCTGTCTTTTCTTGCCTGTGTCCCAGCTTTTTTGAAACCTGTTGTTGGCATCAAGTTCAAAGTGGGCATATATTTTTCAAGAAACAATAACATTTCTCAGTTTCAACATTTGATATGTTGTCTTTGTACTATTTTCTATTGAAAATGGGGTTTAAATGATTTGCACATCATTGCATTCTGTTAGTATTTACATTTGACACAGCTTTCCAACTTTTTTGGAAACGGGGTTGTACAAACCAAATATTATTATTATTTGTTACATTATACATTATATTTTACATATATACATTATACATTTATAATTCAATCAAATGTACATCCTAACACAATTAACCACAATTTCAATAAGTTATAAGTGTTTTGACTATGACTGGTCCAGAAGAAGTGAAGAGGTGGTTGATCCATTGTGTGTCTGTGTATTGTATTGACATACAGTCTGTATCCTACCCATATATTGAAGCATCACTGCCCGTGTAATGGTCCTCAGATTTTTCAGGAAAAAGAAAACACTGAGAGCTAACCCCAACTGGTGGAAGGACAAACAAACAGCACTATATACTGTAACTTAACATGTTGTATGGTCAAGATATAGTTTGTTTGGCAATCTATACCAGTCACATTACTGGTAAAATAATGTAATGGGATGCTTTTGGTAGCCAAATGTCTTATGTGTTTCATTACCTGCATATTTTTTTTGAAGGAAACTGAATTGATGTCCTACCTAATATGTTCTAGGACATTTCATGCAAAGATTCTTCTATTTCTGTAACATGAAACCGTGCACAGCGTGATTTTATTGACACACCTTTTCAACCAAAGCTAGAGCATTAGCAATATTAAATTTGTGGCTGATGTTTTTTTGGTATATAAAAAATCTAGGGTTGTCCCTATGCATGATACAAGGCAGTGTATCTGGATACAGCGCTTAGCTGTGTTATATTGACTATATAACACAAACAGTGGGGTACCTTATTGTTATTATAAACTGGTGACCGACTAAACTTGTGGTGTATTGTCTGACAATTAGCAATAAGCTCCCAAACCACACAGTTCAACCAAGCTTGATCCGACTGAGTATCTGACAGTCAATAGCCTACATAATGTGGTATCCGACCAAGTCAGATAACGGATTGGATCTCACATAATCGGATTTCGGGTGTATCCGTGAATACCTCTACCTCCTCTTCAGTTTTAACATGTATGACACATAGGCCGAGCAATCATCTTTAAGTTATTTAACATTTTTAAATGTCTCTCATTTAAGCATCCACTACATACAGTACAAACTACAACTTTAGCCAATTCTGAAACCGGTGGTGTTCCTGTAGTAAGAACCAGAGTGCTTCTGACTGCAGGAAACAAGTATGAATCGTTAGGATATGATAGCACTGTTTTTTCATTGCAACCTAAGATGTGCATACTCCTTAACTACGGAAACCAAACATGCACGGTGAATTTGATAATATTTTATTGTGGTTGTTCAAGGCAGCCTTTTGCTTCTGATAGTATTTTCTGTAGACTGAATAATTGGGTAATTGTTGAAAACAATTAACAAGGTTAATTCAGTAACATTACTATTTTTGTGAGTCATTAAACAGAGTACTATTATAGTAAACAACAAAGTCCCACCATGATATAGAGATGGAATTAAGTGCTTGGACAAAACGATTCATTAAATGAATCAGTGGTTCAAATTATTCGAATCTTTTCAAAGAACTGTACTGAATGATTCAATTCGCTTTAGTGATTCGGAATGGCCATCACTAGTACGTTCAAAGCCTCGATCAGACCCACAGCCGGAGGTTAATTAATTTCAAATGGACGGCTGCGATTGGCTTGCAGCATTGCAGTGCAGAAGCAGTTGCTGCACGTTTGGTCTATGGCTCACATCGTATGCGTGAAGCAGGGCGGAAGAAGTAGCGAAAAAAAATGTCAAACTTTTTTTTTGCATTTATACCAAACTTTTCCTTATAAAAATGTCATATATATTTTTTGGGATAATTCACTAACTACAACATTAATAGTAGCCTACATATTTCAGAAAATGTATTGTGCACGCATATCACGTTTGACAGCCTATAATAATATAATTTCCCTCTAAAATTAAAGGCTTGGAGGTTATTACAAAATTAAACAGTAAAGATAGTATTGATAGGCTCATTCAACAATGAGACCAACTGCTGAGATCGCGAAAACAGGTGTGGGCCTTTCACCGACTGCTTAAAGAGCTTCGGCTTTTAGGAGAATTTCTTAGCTACTTTCATATGGATCAAGGTCAATACAATCAACTGTTCCAGATGGTAGGACCGCGGACCAAAATGGACACCATGTAGCGCGATTTCAATTGCCAAGTTGAATGCCTTGTAATTTGTCTCCGGTAAGAAGAACGTAATTGATTTGCAGTGTTTTATACCGTAACTGGAATTAGGAACTAAACAATCAGAAGTAAAGGGTTTGTAATAAAGCCCATGTTATATAACCTGCTTTCAAAATATTACTTTTTAATGAGAAATTGGACTGATAGAGGGATGAAAAGTCTAAAAACCATATGGTTATGTTAGCAAGCTGCTGGGTAGCCAGCGTTTGGTAGCCTACGCAGGTAGCTACTTGAAACAAAATGCTCAGCGAAAATTATTCTCTCCATTTTATAAAAAGCAGCATGCAACATCTGTGGAGATTCAATGCGTTCTGAGAAATTGCCTCGCTGCAGAAAATGTTCTGCAAGTTTTCTGCTTTGACGCCGTAGGTGTGATCGAGGCGTAAGGTTGGTGGGGTAAAAGGTCTAATTAGCGTGTATTTGTTTGATTAACTTAGAATTATACAAGGAGAGAAGCCGCCATTGATATACGTTTTACGTTAAATTAGCCAGCTTCAGGTGTTGATGTCTGGCTAAGTGTCATCTTTTCGTTGTTGTCAGAAGTTTCTAGATAGGGATGAGCCAAAACGGGGAGATGCAAGTTGAATGAAAATTGGTTGGAGGAAGATAAGTTCCGGAGGTGGTTGGCGCCGGCAAGAAACGAGGACGAGGCAAGGTGCAATTTGGTGGACCTAGACTGTGAAATTAAGACAGCAGCAGAGCTATGCCACATATCTTGAGGAGAGTTTGGGGTGGTGTTACAAAACAATGGCGGGGATGTTAAATGGCTTACGTAGGGGCTACACTACAGCCATCGAGCGTTCAGCGTTGCCATCAGCTGTAAACCGTTCAGGAATGCCCCCTTTGAAATCAGTGAATGTTGCCACCTAACTCGCGTTGCATCACGTCCAGTGGTAGCCTCCAAGCTTCACGAAACGCTGAGGTTTAGTTCTTGACGGCCGACGCGCACGTTCATTCTGTCATGTGTATTGAAATTAGAAATAGATATTTGAGGGCGGATTGGTTGTGTTAATTAAAAATCCTTACAAATAATGGTAACTCATATTGGCCTATTATGTGGGGAAAATTACAGATTTGTAGCAAGGCCGTAGCCATGGAGTCAACATTGGCTGGGACCAAATTAGCCGGGGTCTGGGGTCCCCCCAGGTAAAACATTCAAAAAAATTTAAAATATTTATAAGACTGTTATTCATCAATATTCACACAATCTGATATACACGTGTTGGTGTTGTTCCTACAACATTATAATTGATGTTGCTTCAGGACCATCATTGCAACTGAACTGTAGTTAGTTGGTTACCCCAGTCCAAAGGCAGAATATTCCCCTGCTCCCCACCCTTTGACCTAACCCTAACCTCAGAGACACCTGTGCCTAAACTTAACCTTAGAGGTGCCTGTGCCTAAACCTAACCTCTGTTGTGCCAACATTAAGTATGATGTCGTCAGAACAACACCAACATGGCGATATCAGATCGGTCATCAATATTCTCCTTTTCTCACTCACATCCATGTCACCTGCTTTCCCTGCTCTGTTGGCATCCTCATGCTCTCTCTCTCTCTCTTTCTTTCTTTACTCTGAATGCACCAGAGTGAACATGAAATAAATACTATCAGTAAACAAGTTGTTTCTTGCCATGATGTTCAGGAATAGATTAGTAACCATTTCCAATCTGAATGGCAATGATTATTATATCAATAAACACTCACTCACCTCTTGTGCTACTGTATATGTCTATCATCTGACTGGTACTCATTTTCTCACTGCTCTCAACTTTTCTGAGGCCGCCCAAAAAACTGATGAATGTCACTGCCACCCTTACTCTTGCTCATGATAACAGTCATTGTGAATGAAAGCTGACTAATAACACTGCTTGCACTTTAATAAAACAAACACTTATAATGCTATTTATCATACAGTAAGCAAATACAACCATACAGTATACTATACGAATATGCAATCAATGAATATGACTACTGTCTGCATAAATTACACAAATGATTGACACTTTACTCAGACTTCACGTGGGCATTCTGACAAATCTAACAAAATCCTTCACGTAAGACATTAACATTAGTTGAATACAGTACGTACATGAGCACCATTGTTGGTCGCTGGGTGAATGTGTGGCTAATTAGCTTTCCAGCTAGCTAGCTATGATACATAACATTAGTGATGGTTGATTGAAAAATGTCAAATCGGCCCCTTTTCACCAAAAGCTTTTGTTTACTCTCCATGCAATTACTGACACTTTTTAGCAAACTATCATTATTTCCACAATTACAGTTCCAGCGCAAAATGACGTGTTGATGTTAAAACTATCACAATCGACAGGAAGCCTGTGTAACACTCATATTACATTCCAGTTTTCCCCTTTTTATACATTTGAAAGTAATGAGATAGAGTGACAGTACAGTGTTCGACATTTTTTGTACCTACCAACAGCACCTACAGCCAGTGTTGACAGGTTAAGCAACGACGGCTCAAAACCAGCCCAAAATACCTGAAAACTAGGCCAACTTTTGTTGATGCACAACATTGATATTTTACAAGTGACCACCCCCCACCTCGGGAACAAAACTTAAGATACGATATAGACGTAGCTGACGTCTGACTGTGATAACAGCATTGAAACACACAGTATAGCATATAAAGACAAACGTTGCCAAAAAACAGTAGTAGCCAAAAAACCCGGCACCCGCGACCAATTAATTTTCACCCGCAATATTGTTTGAAAAGTAGCTCAGTTGCGCGAAAACCGCGGATATGGCAACCGTACTTACAGCTGTCTACCAACGGCTTCTGCTGGTGTACGGCAACAGCAGCTGGACAAACTACACGCAGAACTGAAGTAAACCATAAAACTAGAACCAGTAGTAATGATAGCGGTAATTTAAGTTTAGTTAAGATTATGTTTACATTTGCTAATGATTATTTTGGACGGCGGTGCATGGTTGCCTGTCGTAGCATAGCGCATTTTTATTTTATTTGTAATTTATATGTCAAAATATTGGGGGGAACATTTTGAGCATTGAATATTGGGGAGATGTGTCCACCTCAATATACAGTTGTGCTCATAAGTTTGCATACCCTGGCCGAAATTGATTTTGAAAATATGACTGATCATGCAAAACATTGTCTTTTATTTAAGGATAGTGATCAAATGAAGCCATAGTTGTCTGGCTCCTTTTTAAATCATAATATATAATAACAGAAATCACCCAAATGGCCCTGATCAAAAGTTTACATACCCTTGAATGTTTGGCCTTGTTACAAACACACAAGATGACACACACAGGTGAAAATGGCAATTAAAGGTGAATTTCCCACACCTGTGGCTTTTTAAATTACAACTATTGTCTGTGTATAAATTGTCAATGAGTTTGTTAGCTCTCACGTGTACGCACTGAGCAGGCTAAATACTGAGCCATGGGGAGTAGAAAAGAACTGTCAAAAGACCAGCGTAACAAGGTAATGGAACTTTATAAAGATGGAATAGGATATAAAAAGATATCCAAAGTCTTGCAAATGCCAGTCAGTACTGTTCAATCATCTTATTAAGAAGTGGAAAATTCTGGGATCTCTTGATACCAAGCCAAGGTCAGGTAGACCAAGAAAGATTTCAGCCAAAACTGCCAGAAGAATTGTTCGGAATACAAAGAAAAACCCACAGTTAACCTCAGGAGAAATACAGGCTGCTCCGGAAAAAGACGGTGTGGTTGTTTCAAGGAGCACAATACGACGATACTTGAACAAAAATTAGCTGCATGGTCGAGTTGCCAGAAAGAAGCCTTTACTGCACCAATGCCACAAAAAAGCTTGGTTACAATATGCCCGACAATACCTTGACACGCCTCACAGCTTCTGGCACACTGTAATTTGGAGTGACGAGACCAAAATAGAGCTTTATGGAACATAACCATAAGCGCTATGTTTTGAGAGGGGTCATCAATACTATCCCCACTGTGAAGCATGGTGGTGGCTCACTGATGTTTTGGGGGCTGTGTGAGCTCTAAAGGCACAGGGAATCTTGTGAAAATTGATGGCAAGATGAATACAACATGTTATCCGAAAATACTGGCAGGCAATTTGCATTCTTCTGCACGAAAGCTGCGCATGGGACGCTCTTGGACTTTCCAGCACGACAATGACCCTAAGCACAAGGCCAAGTTGACCCTCCAGTGGTTACAGCAGAAGAAGGTCAAGGTTCTGGAGTGGCCATCGGTCTCCTGACCTTAATATGATCGAGCCACTCTGGGGAGATCTCAAACGTGGTTCATGCAAGACGACCAAAGACTTTGCATGATCTGGAAGCATTTTGCCATGACGAATGGGCAGCTATACCACCTGCAGGAACTCTGGGCCTCATAGACAACTATTACAAAAGACTGCACGCTGTCATTGATGCTAAAGGGGGCAATACACAGTATTAAAAGAACTAAGGGTATGCACACTTCTGAACAGGGGTCAGTTCATTTTTTCTTTGTTGCCATGTTTTGTTTTATGATTGTGCCATTCTGTTATGACCTACAGTTGAATGTGAATCCCATAAGAAATAAAAGACGTGTTTTGCCTGCTCACTCATGTTTTCTTTACAAATGGTACATATATTACCAATTCTCCAAGGGTATGCAAACCTTTGAGCACCACTGTATATTGTAATTACGGCCTTGATTTGTAGCATATGTTGTTTCAGCTCTTTGGGCTTCTGGCATTACTTTTGTCAGCCTATTTTCTGGACTGATTTTTTTTTTGGAAGATGCCACAAGTCAGCTGACACCAGACTTGCTATGGTAAAAGTTGGATGATGGACGGCAAACGACTGATCATTGAAGTGGAGAAGTATAGGTTTTTGTATGTCCCAATTCACCCCTAATAAAGACATTACCGTGAAAGAGCAACTAAATAATTGTGAAAAGCTTAAAGATATTTTACTTACCATTATCAAACCAGAAAAGGAACCACGCAAGCCTAGTGCAGCCAACCTGTGATTAGAATGGATGAATGTTGTCCCTGGCAGGTTTCAATCCACAGTTTTCTATGTGGCAGACTGTGCCACATAGAAAACTGCCATTTAAACAGTGGGGACGCAACATTTACCTCAGCCATTACATTTTTGCTGAAATTACGTGGACAACAGAACGTTTATTAACGGAACTAAAGTGTACTCTTGTACAAAGATTACAAGAGAGGTGGCTAACTAACAGCTATACAGTACCTATAATGAAAACAATGATTCCAGTCACTCCATGGCTGGTTTGTTTCTTTAGAAAACAATGACATTATAAAAGGGTCACTTAATACAATTATTCATTTACAAATTTGAGATTAATGGTTTAACAGAGTGGATATATTGTTGTGCGACGGCTGAAAAGTACTGAGTGGATGTTACTAGGGATGTTCCCAGAAGACCACAGGACTTGCTGGTAGACAGTCCACCTCCGTATAGTCTCTAAATGCAACTTTTATCCCAGACATTACATTTTTGCTGAAATAATGGGGGCAACAGAATGTTTATTAACGGAACTCGTGTACTCTTGTACAAAGATTACTGTAGATGGTTGTCCATACAATAACAGTTTAATAGCTAACCAGTACGCTATGTGAACTATGAGGACATTGAAAGCATTGGCTGAATCTCATATTGCATACTATCTACTACAAGTACGTATTTTGCGGATGAAGTACGTACTGTTTTGTATATAATAAGCTAGTATGCCAGTATTGGGAGCGATTGGGACATACTACCTCGTCAGAAAATTGCGTCTCAACATAAGATCATTTTGTCACGCATTAACATCACGCCAAGTTTGAATATTTATCTAGACACCATTAATCATTGTGTTAAACTAACGTTTCTTATTAAGTTTACTTCCACCACAAATAGTATCTATGAACTGTATGGCTTTTATTAGCCAGTAATAGGCCTACTAGTATCTACATACAACTTGGAATAGTCATATGTATTGAATAATTGCTAGTGAGACTGAAGAATAACTTTACACTGCCAAAGTTATTTCATTTCATGGCAAAACAACGTTAGTTTTTCTTTCATTTGTGAATGACCTTGATAAAATAACTGTCAATATACAGTATCTCACAAAAGTGAGTACACCCCTCACATTTTTGTAAATATTTGAGTTTATCTTTTCATGTGGCAACACTGAAGAAATGACACTTTGCTACAATGTAAAGTAGTGAGTGTACAGCTTGTATAACAGTGTACATTTGCTGTCCCCTCAAAATAACACAACACACAGCCATTAATGTCTAAACCGCTGGCAACAAAAGTGAGTACACCCCTAAGTGAAAATGTCCAAATTGGGCCCAAAGTGTCAATATTTTGTGTGGCCACCA
>JACXGI010006059.1:29929-43825 GCA_016801175.1 Esox masquinongy | reverse complement strand
TGTGTGTGTGTGCGTGTGTGCGTGTGTGCGTGTGTGCGTGTGTGCGTGTGTGCGTGTGTGCGTGTGCGCTAGTTATCAGATGATCTGTCACCTCCTAATCCACACTGAGAGAAGGATTGGGGGAGAAATGAGACGGAGAAGACAGAGCAGGGAAACTGTGATTTTCCACTACAGGTGGACCCAGTAATGTCTCTGTCCCGTCAGTATACGGGACTTTTTCTCTCTTTATAGGGAATCCTTGAAGTTGGATGTCTGGTTGTCATTTTTCATTTAGGCCTTGGCTTTAACTGCGTCGGGCCCATTTGACGTGCATCATATTCTCTGCGTGATAAACACCATGCCTGGGCAGTGACATAGACCCCCAGCCCTGAGAGGTTATACGCCTTGCCTCTCTGTTTAGACGTGATGCGCATCACGCCCTCACAAAGCAAAAGCGTTGAGATTAACGACTTGGCAAAACTGTATTCTGACCATGTATTTCACTAACAGTGAGGCTTGTCTCTCTCTCCTCCAGGGAGCCGTGGTGAGAGACGGTAACATACCCTAGAAAGGGCCCAAACCCGGCCACCCCCGCGCCATGGCCCCTCGCAAGCGTCCAGGGCGGGGCATCTCTGATATCTTCTGCTGTTTTAAAGGGAGTGATCACCCGGAGATCACCTACCGCCTTCGCCATGACAGTAACTTCACCCTGCAGACCATGGCGCCCACCCAGCCCATGCCACCCCAGGAGGAGCTGGATGCCATGTTCTCTGAGCTGGTGGTACGTACTGGTCCTGGACTGGGCACCATGCCATGGTAACCTGTTCCCTCTCGTTCTGGGTCTGTCTGTCGGTCTGTCTATTCTGCCTCTCTTGTGCCTCACTCTCTCTTCTGCCTCTCTCTTTCTCTTCTGCCTCTTTCCCTTTTTCTGTTTCTCTCTCTTGTTCCTCACTATCTTATGTCGCTCTATTTACAATCTTCCTCTCTTCTGCCTCTCTGGCTGTGTTCTACCTCTCTCCCGGTCTGTTCCGCCTCTCTTCTGCCGCTCTCCTCTGATTTTCTCTCCCCTCTGCTTTTCTCTCCCCTCTGCTTTTCTCTCCCCCCTGTTAATCGCTCATTAAGAGCTGCTGGTTCATCTCTTCAGTATAAACAGATGACTAAATAAATCTTGACATCAAAAGCGCTCAACCTAATGGTGGCTTTTTAAACAGAATTATTGCATTGGATGTAATCTTTTTTGTTTGGCTATAATTTATTACACGATTACAGTCGAGCCACAAGCTTTCAGGACTGTGAGGTAATTGGCTATCTTAATCATGTGTGAGTGATGCATGGATGGCTGCCATATGGAAAGGCATAGCAGCCAGGTCTACACTTGTTTGTCCTGAGCTCTGTCATCACTGTAAGCCTGTGTTATTGTCCCTGACTCATCAGAACTTACCAAAGGAGGAGCTTACTTTTCATACATGCATCTCCTGTGAAATATTCTGTTAGCTTCCAGTGAAGTCAGCGACAGCAATATAAAGCCACTCCTCAACTAGCTTGAGCACACGCAAATGTACGTGGCCAGATTTCCGCTCCACAACCATACGGCCCTCTTTGTGGAGCCACGCCAGGGTTAACGTACGGCCAGTGATCATGCCTAGTGCTTTTCCTAATGATCCCAACGTCTCTGTGATCTCCTTGTTCCGCTTACTAATGACCCTTTAAAGGGTTAGCCGCGACGAGTGAGACAATACCGCTCCTCATTTAGCTCTTCAAACTCCATCGAGCAGGGGGCCAGTGAGCGTCTGTGCTGGCAGGGGCCGCCGTCGAGTGACAGTGCCTGTCCCTGTCCCTCCCCGGCAGCAGCAGCCCACGGTACGGTCGGGGCCCTCGACTCGCGGGACTGCACGCGCTCTGCCGAGTCCGGCGTTCCTGGCACTGGCCAAACAGGCCTCCTGCAGAGAACCCATCTGCGGCCATTGTGTGCTCACAGGACCTCTCACAATGGACCAGAACAGAGATGTCAAACAGTGTCAGCCTAATCCTTGCCTGGTAAACTCCACGGAACCATGCCGCACAACGAAGGAAATATGGCTCGATTCGTGTTGAGCGGGCACCAGGCGGATGAAAACATCCCGAATCGGGAAGGGGCCGTGATGGAGAAGAAATGAGGAAGAAGTACATTATACATAGAGAGGGGAATGTTTGTTCTTTTGATGTTATTTATATTACTTCAAGGGTTGGCAGCTAACCAGCTGAGGAAGCTCTGTGGTTAACTTTATTATTTCAGACCTCCATTCTGTCCGTCGGTCTGTCTGTTGATACACCAGCCGGTTGTGTGTCCCTGCCTTGGAGCTCTGTAGGTCTTGTCTGGATAAGATCAGGCCTGTAGCTTGGCAGACCTGGAGAAGAGATGTGGCATCTGGTAGTGACGTTGTCGTTCTGGTATGCATGTTGTTCACACTGAACTGTCTACTCTGGTTTAGCCACACGGTTTAGCTGTGTTTTTAGGTTGCACGGTGTCTGTCGATCAGAACAGTGTTTTTCATCATCTTATTTTTTTTTCACTCCTCTCCTCTGCCGCCTCCTGTCACCGCAGTGCTGTCATGACGAGATGGGTAGTTGACCAGGCCGTCTGTAATAATTTACATGTGAAGTTAATATAATAGCACCCGAACATCTGGTTTGGGAACCGACCAGCCCAGCCAGGATTGCTGAGGCATTATGGGTCTTGTCATAGAAATGGGGTGCTGTTGGGTCACTCTCAATATACAAACCCTTTCATATTCCACTTGGCATCCTTCCTGTGCTGTCCGCACACTGTCCAATGGAATTCCAATGGAATTCCAATGGATGTCAATAGTGATGTGATATTCCAGGGACAATTGATGTTTGGTTGTAAGTGGTAATGATTGGTAACAAACATGAAGCGAGTAGCCTGTGGACCAGTGACCCAGCAAGCTGGTTTAGATGCAGATACACACAGAGGGATTTTGAGTTCATACTGTAGCTTTGTATTATCAGCAGATCTCCTATATCTTCATCTTGATTAATCTGCTTTCCATCTTACTAACCAAACTGCTTTGACGTCAGAAAACGAAAACATTTTGTGAAAAATGTCACTGCGAATTATAGCTGCGGTGCAGCGATGAACCGGTTTCCTGCATGTATGGCCATATCAACAAATAGCCAAGCAACAACAAAAACCTACTCCCCCTTCACATTTGATGATGAATATTTCAAAGACTTTACATGTAAAAATTCTGGGTCAACTGGACCAGCGTCTCACAAGTAAATACATTCAATTAGCATTAGCAAACATGCTAACCCTACATGGTAAGGATTCATTTGCCTCTAGTGACCCCTTATTTTTAAGTTTAATCATAACATTTTAAAATTTAATCATAAAATAGTCACTCATTGTATTGTTGTCAAAATACAACTGATTGAGTTCAAGGCCATAGAATGTTTGAGTACAAAGTTACAAGCATTTGTTATTTGACTTATATATTTTTTTCTACCAACTATAGTTAGACATGTCATGGATCCACATATAAAATCTCAACTTAATTTGCCTTTAGGAGTTCATTTTTTAAGGTTTTTCCAAACATTCAAAATGGTGGAAAATCCGTCATGGGGGACTATATGTTCATGAGGCGAATTTGTTTATGTGACTGGAGAGACCAGCACACAAATGTCCATGCCTGTACATTAAACAGGTAATCTTGGTCGCATGTTATGTAAGTACCAATTTTTGTTAGGACAAATTACAAATGGCCTATAGTCATGGCCTATCAAATTACAAAACTTTGTACTTATACTTTTTGAGTTATTAGGGCATTTTAAGGAAAGAATAATACCAAGGAAAACAATTCCTCAAAAATAATTTTTTTTTATTTAATTATGCAAAAAATCTGCCGGCACGGGGTTAGAAAATGTTGTTGCATAGTCAAATTCAGACAACTTGATTCTTAAAATGAGACAATATAATTTTTATAGTCTGAAAACAAGAATAACAGGTCAGCTTTGAATTAGTTATTCTACAGAATATTCCATTTTCTGCTTGTTTTTATTATTGAAGAAGCATTTTTTTTTCAGTGTATAAATACACTGCTCCTGAGTGATCTTGAATCAGATTTATGTGATCATATGTTTTGCATATACTTGACTGGAAAGGTCTGATAGTCCCTCTTACCACAGGTTCAAGAGCGTGTCACATCTAGAGGTGCCTATTAACCCGCTAACAAAGTACTGTTTCCTCTCTTCCTGCAGGATGAGCTGGACCTTTCAGAAAAACACAGGGAAGTCATGTTTGCCCTACCAGCTGAGAAGAAATGGCAGATGTACCTCAGCAAAAAGAATGTAAGTTTCATTTAAGTAGGTGTGTGCATGTGTGTTCCTTCCTTCAGTCTCAGTGAAAGAGCTCTTTTATCATGCCTGCCAGACAAAACATGGGGCAGCTATGCTCCCTCCCTTACTCTCTACTCCCCACCACCATGCTTTCCCCAATTCAGCAGAGTCAACACATCAAAGCCCTCTGCTGGTGTTGCAGTGCTCTAATAGAAACTTATCCCCAGAGTTGTTCTAGGCTCTTTAATAGATTGGGTTTGTTTCCAGGAAGGCATGTTTTCATCTGTCATGACTGACTGTAGCTTATAAATCTCACTAGTTAATACTGTCTGGCTTGCCCTTTTGAAGTACATACTGAGGTCATTTAACACAGACTTAAACCTAAACAGGAGTTTTAAGCAGTGAAGTTTTACATGGAATTGAATTCATGAAGGAGAGGGTTTGAATGAATTTAAGGTCTCCCCTGGTCTGATACAGCTCTGTAATTGGTGGTTTTCTGTTGTCTGGCAAGTCCTACCCGTAAAACCTCATTAATATGAGAGAAAGAGACAGAGTGGGAGCTGCAGTGCTCCCATAGAAACGCCAGTGCAGCTGCTGTCTGACGACCAGTTGGCAGGCTGTCTTCTCCATGGTGGGCGCCTAGTAGCATTGCCAGTAGCCAATTGCCAATAGCAGGTGCCTGTCTCTCTGGGCCAAGGTAGCTCTAGTTCACCTCCTGTTACGTTACATTACATTTCCTGTATGCGTAACTTATGTTCCTACCAAGGTTTTAATCCCAGAAGTGCAACTTTGCAAGACTTTCAGGTATACTTCGGTGGGAGATTTGACAGACTACAAGTCGGTGGGAGTAGTGAAAATTGTCATTAAATCTAACTGTAAAAACCTAGATTCAGGCAAATGGCTTTGGAAGATGAAACTTTATTACAATCACCAGAAAGAGGCAAACTGGCACTTTCATTTGTTATAAAAAAAAGGTTGCTTTAATTTGATGGCGTGCACATGTGCATTTGGCCTTAGTTGGCTAACAATGACATGACCTAACTGAGTGCCCTTCCTAGGGTCAAGCTCTTGTCTTATTATTTTGTTTGGGTTTCAAGCTAAATATCACTCTGTTTGGAATATTGCTGATCAGTAAAGTGTCAATAGTGAAAATAAGCCAGTTTCAGTTTAGTTTCCAAACCAGATCTAATATTCACTTGGCTAGAACATAGCAGCCCCAACTGCCAAGTTGTTCAGTGTCGGTAGCTTTCTTAAGGGCTGTGCTCTCGGTGCTGTGTTACTGACCTACAAAGAGAGCGTCCAGCTTGCCAGTCTCCCAGTGAGTACTGAGCAGCGCGGTGCTATATTTCGCGACAAGTCATTACTACTGACATCCTGCTGACCCAGTCCTTAACACTGTCAGAACTCCGTCTATGAGTGTATCCCTGGCTACAGTATGGTCAGGCCTGGGACTGGCCTTTCTGTGGTCTGTGATGGATGCTCATCTATGTGCACATTGCTAACCATTCATGGTCCCGTATCAGGGAATTATTGCATAAATGTGCTTTGTCTTTTGATATATTGTCGGTCCCTATGAAATCATTGCTCTTTTAGGTCCCGATGAAATCTGCGATGTGGATAAAGCAGACAGAATCCTGGCATTTAAAATGGAAATGAATATTATCTATTAAATGTTTTTACTCAATTTAGAAGGGAATGTATTCAATGTATTACAGTAAGTAATGAACAGAATATGTTAATGATTTGTATTTTAGATCAGCCATACTGTCTTTGGTTTGCTGGTGTTCTCTGGTGCTTTGGGATTTGTGCCTGGACAGTGAAATCAAAAGGCCCCATTTCACCTAGAAGCCTACCTACAGTATCCATACCTGGTGGGGCACACTAACGCTTCCATGATGACGTGTCCTGGGCTTGGAAAATATGTGGAACGCAGACACTCAACTGGAAGAGGGAAAGAGCATCTGGGAGAATTTCTCTTTTGAAATGACTGTGGGAGAATGTTTGAGCAAACTTGTGGAATGAAGGCTGGACTCGGTGGATGTCTTGTCATGTTCAACATTGGCCAAACGTCTGCTGTGATTTAAAGATGAGCAGCTGTAGATTTATATTTTTTTTTTTAGCCTTAACACGACGAATGATGTAAAATGGCATCGTTTCAGTTCATCTGCGTTTATAGAATACTAGTACTACCATCTTGTGAGAACCAAGTCAAATGAGGGAAAATTAGCCGTCATTTAAGACTATGGTCCAGTTGAGCCTAATTCCTCTCCAGCGATGCACAGGGGATTTCTACAAGTCTGTGAGCAAAGATGAAGCTACGTAGCAACCATATGCATTGAAAATGTAGTAAAGGTGTCTGTGTGTGTGTGTCTGTGTGTGTGATGAATCACTGTCTGTTTTCCGTTTCAGGATGGAGAAGAGAATAAGGGTGCCACTAGTTGGCCGGAATTCTACATCGACCAGTTGAACTCCATGGCTGCTGTAAGTACACCACTTCCCTCATTGTGTACTGTGTACAACTGCTGATGCAGTAACTCCCTACAACGAACCATGCAGACATTGTGTAGACAGAGCCATGTGATTTTGGTGTTTCACTAGGTACTTTATAGACCCTCTATTTTATGGGCATCTCTCCTTGTAAAAGCTTCTGGTCTGATACAAAATCTGTGGGAAATTAGAGTAATTTAGGGGGAAATATCAGTTGGTCTTTATAGGTTTGGCTGGAGGGGAGTAGTCTCTGTGTGTGTGTCATAATTCTACATATTTCTGGCATCTGCAAACATCTTCGTCATATAAACATACTGTGGTAGTATTGCTTTTATTTTATCTACTCAGTTATTGTGAACACATGCTATTTTTCAAATGACGACCTGAAAAGGCTTGTTCACCTGAACATGTATGGTTTGACAAGGCGTTAATCTATGCTCCATTAACGTCTTCTCACCCTATGTGAGGTGTGATAAATCTCTGCACCCTTCCTCCGGTTCTAAATCACTAGTCCAGGTAGGGAACCCTGTGGCTCATTTATTTTGTTTTCCCAGGGCAGTAGAGTAGCACTAAGTCTGTCAGGTGTTGAATCCCTAACCTGGAACTTACATAAGTGCCCCAGACTCTGTAGAGGAAATGGCCTCCAGTCGTGTATAACATAAGAAACTGCCGGTGGGCTGCTGGGATAATGGGTGAAGAGCTTCCTGTTGATGGTGGTCTGCACTCAGGGATTGGTGCAGGTTCCGTCCCAGTAATGTGGCTTCTTGGAGTCAAAGTTCATTACTTGTCATTACGTCATGGAGCCTGGGAATTACAAGGAGCCGTAATGGTCCTTAGGTAGAGCCTGGTACAACCGAGCCTTGTTCCATTTGCGTGCACGTTGCCGTTAAGATGCCTTGAATAGAACGTTTTCTAAATTCGTCAGAGGAAGACCCTTATTGCGCTGGAAATGGAGGACGAGGAAGAGCGAAACAAGACCATAGAGGGCTTGAAGACAGCTCTGAGGACACAGCCCATGAGGTATATCCATGACACTAACAATCACACAAACCCTCTTTCTATTCGGATGTGTGTTATTTATGTGTTTGTGAAATACTGAAGCCTTGCGGTGTGCTGTCACTGCACTGTTTAACCTGTCTTGTGAGATGCACCCATTATAATAACGTCCACTTAGATCACCTGATTCCTTTTCTTTTATCAGCTATGAATTATGATAAATTGTATTCTCTTCTGAGTTTGAGTTATCTGAATATGGCAGAGTGTCTGATATTTGCACAAAGTAAATGGGTTTGGTTAATTCACTGTGCTCAGTCTCTCAGCCCCATTCATCATCATTAGAGTGACCTAACATGATAAATCACTAGGTTGGGCTTTGTGTTGAGAGCCATTCAACAACCCCCCGTTCTTTCATTCTGCTGCCACTTCCCTCTAGTCCAAACACCACTGCCTTGTTATGATATTACAGACCTATGCCCACGCCAGGAGTAGCTTGACACAAACACACCCACACATGCAGGCAAACACACACACACACACACACACACACACACACACGAGGTAATGCTTGTTCCCCTTAAGGTCCACTGTAGTTTAGGTCAACACTGCCCTTTTCACCTTCAACCTCTAACCCTTCCCAGGGGTCATGGTAGTATATCACTGAGGAGCTCTGTCTGTTTTCTCCATGCCTGTCTTATTGTGCTAAATGGTGCTTGACTATTGGCTAACGGTGTTTATTTTTTCATCAGTTCTTGTTTTAACTGAATGGAAGGTGCAATTTGACTAGCTTACGTCAGACACAGACCTCACACACGTGTGCAACTCTCTAACAGTTTCTTTGTCACTGTACAGGGTAAAAAGTGACCTAAAATCAAATACATTTTTGGTGTTCACATCACACATGGACAGGACTGGGACAAGACCACCCCACACCCCCCTTGCCCCCTGGCAATTTCACTACTGTTTATAGTTTTTCATCTCGCCATCTCTCCGTTTTCTAATGAAACCAAGTCAACTGTAGAATGAGTTTTCTCGCTATAGTAAAATAAAACGCAGGGCTACAGTTGACACTGATCATGTAATGTTCAGGGACAGAACGGGATTCGTAGTAAAGGTAATTTGTCATCTGAAATGGCACTGTTTTGCTTACACAGTGGTCAGTCTCCTCTGAACATAAACCTCAATATGTGTCTCCCTATTAAGATTTGTGACTCGGTTCATCGACCTGGACGGCCTGACGTGCATCCTGAACTTCCTGAAGAGCATGGACTACGAGACCACCGAGTCCCAGATCCACACGTCCCTGATTGGCTGCATCAAGGCCCTGATGAACAACTCCCAGGGCCGTTCGCACGTGCTCTCTCACACCGAGAGCATCAACATCATCGCCCAGAGCCTGGCCACTGAGAACGTCAAGACCAAGGTGGCCGTTCTGGAGATCATGGGCGCCGTTTGTCTGGTGCCAGGAGGCCACAAGAAGATCCTGCAGGCCATGTTGCACTACCAGAAGTTTGCCTGCGAGAGGACTCGCTTCCAGGTAGGAGGATAGTCACCACTGTGGCCAAACCTGTAGTTGTGATGGACGTAAAACTCTAAAGGTTTTCTCAACCTTGCTTTAAGATTAGCACAGTCTTTGAACAACTTTAAGGGATACTTCGACCTAGATTCATATTTGGGTGAACTTCTGCTTACCCTGAGATGTTCTTGAAGGCCCATGGAGTCATTTTTCACAATAAGCCATTATTCACCCCTGTTCCAGCCTGGAATTAGCATTATTAGCATTCTCCAAATTAGAAAGTGTACATCCTGAGCCACAAAAGCTGCATTGCAATCGGAACCCTACTCCGAAACTCTAATCATTGTTAATGACCGTAGCAGTGTTTTTTCGGATGTCCATATACGTGGAATGACTGTCTTTACCAATGCTTGGCCCTTCAATCGCTCCTTTTCTCCTTCTGTCTTAGAGTCTGTTGAATGATCTAGACAGGAGTACGGGCCGCTATAGGGACGAGGTCAGCCTGAAAACGGCCATCATGTCCTTTATCAACGCAGTGCTCAGTCAGGGTGCAGGGGAGGTGAGTGATCCTCATCGTCTTCAAGCTCTGATGATGCTGTTTGTTTTCTACAGACAGTTTTAACTGCTTTGTGTACTCTACTCCACAGTCAAGCTTTGAGTTCAGAATCCACCTGCGGTACGAGTTCCTCATGTTGGGAATCCAGCCTGTCATAGATAAACTGAGGTCCCACGAAAATGCAACGTTAGACAGGTGAGTGAACGTCATTAACTGGAGTAGCGCCGTTCAGACCCAGGCCATTTCCACCTAACTGCACTAGATTGTGGCTGATGGTGAGAGATTCTCTTCCAGGCATTTGGACTTCTTTGAGATGCTGAGAAACGAGGATGAGCTGGCTTTGGCGAAACGCTTCGACACTGTGAGTGATATTAGCATTCACCCATACCTAAACAGTACCTGTCGTTTCCACGGTTCTGCTTGTTCTGATGTCAGCTGTTTGTGGTTGCAGGTACATATTGACACAAAAAGTGCCACACAAGTGTTTGAGCTTATAAAGAAGAAGATGAACCACACTGACGCACATCCGCACTTTCTATCCGTCTTACAGCACTGCCTCCTTATGCCTTGTAAGTACTCCCTGCCTGTCATCCAGTCTTCAGGCCTTCGCTCAGGTCACGTCTTCGAAAACTGAACTGGTTCGTTTTCTGTTAGGGACGCTACGTGTTAACGTCAGTGTCTTTGGGATGTGTCCTCTTTAGCTAGTGCTAAATACCTAAAAATGATTGTTGATGTTCTGAGGTATTTCTTACTATGTGTTCTGCCTATTTTCACTACGGCGATAATGTTGCCCCTCCGTAATGCGTTAACTTTGGGTATGTTGTCCAATGGGCGTTGACTTGTGTGCCTGATGTGTACAGTGGGGCAAAAAAGTATTTAGTCAGCCACCAATTGTGCAAGTTCTCCCACTTAAAAAGATGAGAGAGGCCTGTAATTTTCATCATAGGTACACTTCAACTATGAGAGACAAAATGAGAAAAAAAATCCAGAGAATCACATGGTAGGATTTTTAATGAATTTATTGGTAAATTCCTTGGTAAAATAAGTATTTGGTCACCTACAAACAAGCAAGATTTCTGGCTCTCACAGACCTGCAACTTCTTCTTTAAGAGGCTCCTCTGTCCTCCACTCGTTACCTGTATTAATGGCACCTGTTTGAACTTATCAGTATAAAAGACCCCTGTCCACAACCTCAAACAGTCACGCTCCAAACTCCACTATGGCCAAGACCAAAGAGCTGTCAAAGGACACCAGAAACAAAATTGTAGACCTGCACCAGGCTGGGAAGACTGAATCTGCAATAGGTAAGCAGCTTGGCGTGAAGAAATCAACTGTGGGAGCAATTATAAGAAAATGGAAGACATACAAGACCACTGATAATCTCCCTCGATCTGGGGCTCCACGCAAGATCTCACCCCGTGAGGTCAAAATGATCACAAGAACGGTGAGCAAAAATCCCAGAACCACACGGGGGGACCTAGTGAATGAGAGAGAGAGCTGGGACCAAAGTAACAAAGGCTACCATCAGTAACACACTACGCCGCCAGGGACTCAAATCCTGCAGTGCCAGACGTGTCCCCCTGCTTAAGCCAATACATGTCCAGGCCCGTCTGAGGTTTGCTAGAGAGCATTTGGATGATCCAGAAGAGGATTGGGAGAATGTCATATGGTCAGATGAAACCAAAATAGAACTTTTTGGTAAAAACTCAACTCGTCGTGTTTGGAGGAGAAAGAATGCTAAGTTGCATCCAAAGAACACCATACCTACTGTGAAGCATGGGGGAGGAAACATCATGCTTTGGGGCTGTTTTTCTGCAAAGGGACCAGGACGACTGATCCGTGTAAAGGAAAGAATGAATGGGACCATGTATCGTGACATTTTGAGTGAAAACCTCCTTCCATCAGCAAGGGCATTGAAGATGAAACGTGGCTGGGTCTTTCAGCATGACAATGATCCCAAACACACCGCCCGGGCAACGAAGGAGTGGCTTCGTAAGAAGCATTTCAAGGTCCTGGAGTGGCCTAGCCAGTCACCAGATCTCAACCCCATAGAAAATCTTTGAAGGGAGTTGAAAGTCCGTGTTGCCCAGCGACAGCCCCAAAACATCACTGCTCTAGAGGAGATCTGCATGGAGGAATGGGCCAAAATACCAGCAACAGTGTGTGAAAACCTTGAGGACTTACAGAAAACGTTTGACCTCTGTCATTGCCAACAAAGGGTATATAACAAAGTATTGAGATGAACTTTTGTTATTGACCAAATACTTATTTTCCACCATAATTTACCAATAAATTCATTAAAAATCCTACAATGTGATTTTCTGGATTTTTTTTTCTCATTTTGTCTCTCATAGTTGAAGTGTACCTATGATGAAAATTTCAGGCCTCTCTCATCTTTTTAAGTGGGAGAACTTGCACAATTGGTGGCTGACTAAATACTTTTTTGCCCCACTGTATGTGTGCCTGCTTGCGGTATGGTTTCCCAGACACAGGTTTTGCCTAAGTACTGCAGTAAGTAGCACTCTCAATGGAAAATCTCCATTACAAATGCTTTTTACTCTGAGACTAGACTTTGATTGTGTTTAGGAATCCAGCCTTAGATGTGAATGTTTTGTCTGGTGCAATCACATTTGCCCTTTGGGTATTAATAAAGTGTTTCTCTTGTCGTCTCCCAGACAAGCGCAGTGGGAACACGGTGCAGTACTGGCTCCTGCTGGACCGTATCGTCCAACAGCTTGTCTTGCAGAATGACAAAGGTCATGACCCCGACGTCACCCCTCTGGAGAACTTCAATGTGAAGAATGTGGTGCGAATGTGAGTGATAGGAGAGGAAGGAGAGGAGCAAGAGGGGGATAAGTGTTTTGACCTGCCCGAGTCCCGTCGGTTTGACATCTTCCTCACCTCCCGTAACAAAGGACTGAATTTCTTTGTCAAACATCTCCATGTGTATAGCTTGCCTTGTTGCAGACATGGCTTTGAACTCAAATATGGGGATGGTAAATAAAGTCCGTGCTGTATTTATTTCCTGGGTTAATTCAGTGGCAATGGCCTTAATCATCTTAATAAATGCCCCGTTATCACCTTTATATTACAATCCTTTTCAATACTGTCTTCTAGGCCATCATGAATACCTTGATGCCTTAATAATACTCAGTACCATCAGAAAGTAATTTGCTGTATAACCAGTATATTAATGATTTTAGAAAATATAATCCTGAGCTCTCCATCCATTGTTTTTTTTCCACCAATCTCATTGTCTCAGTCTGGTTAGGTTTAGTGGAAGGTTACATGTTTACTGTTGGTAACATTGTTCTCCAGTGAGACTGTCTAAACCTGATTTTTATAAGTTGCAGATAATGCTTAGGAGGCTATTGCTATGGTGTCTAATGTCTCAGATTCCAAACCTACATTTGTCTGCACAGGCTGGTCAACGAGAATGAAGTCAAACAGTGGAAGGAACAGGCTGAGAAAATGAGAAAAGGTACAAACAGCTATGGTCTCTGGTTTCTATGTAACGATGGAGCTGTCTGAAGGCAGGTCCTGCTGTACCCTGCTTTAACGTTCCCCTGACTGTTCTGTTCCCTGGTTCCTCAGAGCACTACGAGCTGCAGCAGAAGTTCGACAAGAAGGAACGCGAGTGCGATGCCAAGACCCAAGAGAAGGAGGACATGATGCAGACGCTGAATAAAATGAAGGAGAAGCTGGAGAAAGAGTCCAGCGAGCACAAGCAGGCCAAGCAGCAAGTGACTGACCTCTCAGCCCGTCTGCATGAGCTCAGCACCGTACGTTTGCTCATTTCTTTGGGTCTTTTTTTAAGCTCACAAAGGGCCTAACTTTCCAGGAGAAAAACTGAGAAAATGCACTTAGCATTTTAAAAAAAAATCCATCGTTTTCTGTCACATTTACATCCTCGACGTCCCTTTACGCTGTTTTTGTGTGTGTGTGTGTGTGTGTGTGTGTGTGTGTGTGTGTGTGTGTGTGTGTGTGTGTGTGTGTGTGTGTGTGTGTGTGTGTGTGTGTGTGTGTG